>JAVQKI010447921.1:0-11432 GCA_036025975.1 Nematalosa erebi | reverse complement strand
TCTATAACTTGATTATTTATGTGTATTGTTTGTATACAAAATGACCGTCATGCATAATGCAATATTGGACCAATTAAAAAATAAAGTTTTACTATAAGAAAACTTTTAAAACTAGCTATAAAGTTTAAAAATCATTTCAGAGCCAACAGAGCTAAAATAAAAAAAGAAGAGTGATCCTATTCATTCATTAAAACTGAGCTCTTTGAAACCAACCCTTCTGCCTTCTCCCTCAGTTCAGTTGTCTCCAAAAGAAATGGTTTAGTTGTGAATCTTTGTGGTGGAAATGATCCGTCTGTTTACAGAAAGCATTAACTTGAAAAATGATTGCGTGCTGCACCCAGAGATACCGTGTGCAGGAGGCAGTGCATACCAGCTGTAATTAGAGAGAATAAGGAGATTCTTTGCTCTTTAACTAGATCTGTAACGTGAGAGGGGAGGAAAAACTTTTATGTGTTCCCTAAGAAAATGAAAATTTAATCAAAACCAAAGTGCAGTGCTGTCATAAGAACTTTTAATCACATGTAAGGGGTAGATGAGTTGAAGGTGGGTAGACACACAATTAGGAAGTGGGCATATTAGGGGCCTGTTTAAATCCCAAAGGCGCTAATGTGAAACGATAACGACTTTTCCTGGGTTAATAAAAGTAACCCTGGGAAGTGTTGTTAAGCTAGTGAGCTAGCAACCACAAACACCTCCCAGGCCCTTACTGGCACTGCTAGAACATGTTAACTGGTTACAATGTAAAATATTATTGTAGATTTGTAGTGTTCATAGCACACAGAATTTGGTAGCTAATCTCATAGGTGTTTAAAAGAAATAGCAGATGGTCATCTCACCCAGCTGGTGTCATTTGACCATATTGCACCAACTGATTTAAAGATGATCGCAAAACTAATCGCCTAATTAAAGGATAGGCTACTTCAATGAGTAACAAATTGTTGCTTAGTGCTGTTTTAAAAGTGTAAAGCTAAGAAATTCTCTTCTCCTATGGGACTTAGCCATAAATTGATCATGAAAAAAAAGAAAAATCTGTTTGTTTCCCTGCTTCACTTGGCATGCTCTCAGGTTACAAAAAGAGGACCCAGATAGGAGTGATAGTAGGCTAGACGTTATTCCACGGTAAAATAAAGCACTGTAAACTCTGTCCATTGCCTCCCTTGGATTTGCTCCCAATGGAGCTTGACAGATTTATAAATAGTTTAAATTTGCATATCTGATGTAGGAAATCAAAGATATGGTTATATTCAGCTGTCTAGATGGACCCCACATTGAGGAGACCAAAGCTGAAAAAGCATTCTATTCAAATTAAAGATGTTAGTTTTTGTTTGGCACTCCTAAATATAAAGTACAATCATGTAACATCAGCATCTGCAGGCAATGATTCTTAAATTCATACTATGCCAGACAGTTTGTTACATTCAAATAAGGAAATGTGTTCAGAACATCTGAAACCTCACCTAGTGTAAACTCTACTAAGTCATTACCACACTGGCTTTAGAGACAGGCCACCAAAAGCACAATATAGTTCCAGTTCAATTCCTTTTTTACTTTCAATCCAGCAGTTTGTTTCCGTAAGTAAGAGCTGACATTTGAAAGCTCAAATTGAATTGAATGAGTTGTCTCTCATTAGTTTAATAATTGAACTTATTGCGTGAAGCAGACAAGCATTTAATTTCATGTGGTGCCACGTTAAAAGGCTTTTGAAATTGTTTCTACACCTCACTGATGCATGACACTCCTGGACTAAAGCTAGCTGGCAGAGTGATGTGTTGCTGATGCTGGCAGGGAACAGGGCCAAAGTTTAAAAAAGGGGAGGGGAGTTAAGAGTGAACTCATTTTAATTAATGTTGACACAGAGTACACAGCATGTATGCAGTGCCTTAACCGGAGTAAAATAATTTATTACATGTTATCAGCACAATCAGAGGCAGAGGCAAAAAAGCAGTTCTCCTGTCAGAAATATTAGTGTAATTTTCGTTTGGAATGAGTAATTTTGTTTTTTTGCGCCGCGGTTACTTGCAACTCAAGGAATCAGTAAACCTGGTGTTACCAGTTTACTGTGAAGTTGTAGGAGATCAAAGGGTGGGATATATCTTACCTTGTCTCTGCCAATTTTAGCATGAAGCAGCTTTAGAGCTAACACTTACAAGCCTTATATTTTAGGCAGGCTCTTATGCTCTCCTTCTGGAGCACATTCTAATTGCTACTGGCAGTAGTTTCAGGGAATTTTCCCTCTCTCTTAAAATAATCACAATTCAATCACAGCAATTTCCCACATGCCTTTTAATGCTTCTAGCACATAATAATGCAGGCTTTGATCATATCAGAGTTGCTTCAGAATGAACAAATCCATGTCTTTTTCTCTCTCTGGCCTGCTTTTTTTGTTATTCTTCCACAGCATACCTCGATCAGTGTTGTCAGTTGAAAGAGTTTGAGTATTAGCTTGCAATAGCAGATGGTTCAAAACCTGGAAAAGAAACTAGTTTTGATCGTGAAGCTTATATTATTCTGTCCTACTATTTATATCATGAAGAAAAGAATCAATCTCTCTCTCTCTCTCTCTCTAACTGTTGCAACTTATAACAGTCTATTTACACAGTTTATTCTCTGCATTAGGCTGTATTTTCTGCATTACTATAAGCTAGGAAACAGGTGTGAGTGGAGCATTCTCCCCAAGTTAATTCACCTCCCATGACTTTGAAGCGGCAATAACAAAGATGTCTGTTTTAGCATATTTTTTAATGAAATAAGGATATTGTTTTTGTCACGTCTGCATACTGTGTGACAGCTCATTAGCTGGGAAGCCATCTAAACCAGCAGCTGCATTGCGCACAAGAGAAAAAAAGTGACACTGTGCACTGTGTGCGAAGGAATGAGGCATCTCCTCTTCTCTTCCCTTGACTAGTTAAAGACGCTTTTCATTATTCTTTTATTCTGACTATAAGATGGCGGCAAGAGTGAAGTTTCCAAACAGGAATGTGCTTTTTTCGCAAACAATGTTCTCTATGCTCAAGTTCAGGTATAGACACCCCGATAATACTTTGTGTTGTACGATGTTATACAGTGTTAAAAAATGTCGAAAGTATTTTTAACTATAGTGTTTTGAACTTGTCTGCCAGAGTGCACGGCTAACCCATGAAAAGGCATTGGGTTATAGGCCTAACTGAGAAGATTGCTCAAGCAACTGACAAAAAATTCTCTTTTCACGAATGTTTGAGTCGTGCCCATGCACACATACAGCATACAATCGAAATCCGCTGCCGTTTTCCTTTAATTTAAAAATGAACCAGGACCTTGTTAATTCTCAGTTGACAACATCCTGCTGGTGTTCAAAGGGTTTCCTTTAACTTCAGATGAAGTA
The DNA here is from genome assembly GCA_036025975.1 of Nematalosa erebi. Taxonomy (NCBI): domain Eukaryota; kingdom Metazoa; phylum Chordata; class Actinopteri; order Clupeiformes; family Clupeidae; genus Nematalosa; species Nematalosa erebi. The sequence goes on along the minus strand of JAVQKI010447921.1, from coordinate 8,071 downwards.
TTCCAGCCGCTCTTATTAAGTATAAAAGTTCAAAACCATAGATGAAAACAACAATTAAATAAATAAAAGTTTTTAACCACTCTTGAAATATGCTTTATCTGTCATTTATTATTATTCATAGACTTTGGTCACTTTTAAAATATTCAACATTCAAACTAGATGCCTTTGGAAAATGGGGCCCATCAAGCTTGAAAGTCACATTTTAGCTGATGTGCTTATTACTTAGGGAAGCCAATGCGATGCTACTGAAGAACCTTTGTATCAACTGCTGTTAATAGTAACATTTCTTTTCTGAATCCCACTAAAATGCAACAGTAACACATTGCTCAGCTTAGTGTATGTCACTGCTTTTTAATCAGTGGAAGAAATGGACCAAAATCTCATGGTGGCGCATTAACTATTTAAAGTAAATTTCAAACCCCTCTCTCTCAATCTCTCTGTAAAATTCCATGATAACAAGGACACAGGCAGATGAGGGTGAAGGCTTAAACATGTGACACATTGTATCCTCTTTCAGACAACACAATATTACCTCTACGCTAAGATATAAAATATTAATATCATATTAAAGATATATCAGTGTTTTCATTGCACAGCTTATCTGCCATACTCCATTTTAGTTACCACTCTGGCTCCAAGGCTGGCCTGCCTCTGTCTGTGACCTCGTGTGAGTTGTAGCTTTATGACAGCAGCTGTGCACTTAACCTCACTGTTTACTTTGTGTGGAGCAAAATAAAAGGCCTCACAGAGGTACTGCCACTGTACTCATCTTGATGGCAAGCACATGCTTTTATGTCAGAGACCTAAGCTCTTATATGGGTCATGTGTCAGCTGCCCACTGCCAGGCAGCGAGTAGATTTACTTTTCACCTTTACTTATAAAAAAAGAAAAGGCTTGAGGTGATTATTAATGGATGCGGCAGATGAAAGGTGATGGGGGTTGAAAGTGATGAAACGCAAGAGCAGTAGCCTCTGGACACACATTTGGAGACCTTTTGACATCATGTATTCATTACAAGCAGAGTAACCCCCGACACATTCTCCTCTCCCCTTTCTAGTGGAGACTATACTACATATCAAGAGCATGCAGCGTGTAGACTGGTGTAAGGGGTTCTACAAGCTGACTTTTTCTCCTGTGCAGTACGATATTACTGTCACCATGGTAACCTTTGCATTTTTTCCAGTTTCAAATCATTCTATCCAACTTTACCCATTACATACGTACAAATACATTGTGTTTGATGAAGTCCTTATTCGTCTGAATTAACTCTAACTTAATGCCTTGTTCATGCTTGCATCCTTCTTACTGTCTGTCAGTTCTTTTGTACTTCTGTTATACCCCTCTGTGCTCCCTCTGTCAAACACTATTTTATGGTGTATTGAAACTCTTTTCACAGGCTGGCTTTAACCTTAGTGTTGTATGCACTTGATCCCAAGCCTGCTCTTCTGTGAAACTAATTTATTTTTGTTCCACGGCGCTTCCCCTATGTAATCTTCATGTAGGCTATGGTAATAGTATGTGAAAATGAATAGTGGTGTTTTCTCTCTCTCTGTCTCTCTCTCTCTCTCTCTCTCTCTCTCTCTCTCTCTCTCTCACACACACACACACACACATACACTCTGTACCTCACCTCCTGCCATACTACCTACCTGCCAAATACTGCATTGATTAACAGCACCTCTTAAAGATGTACTATGCAAGTTGAAGTTTTTTTTTTTTTTTTTTTACTACAGAGCTCCCCTTACCGTCTGAGATTTTATTTGTAACTTACACCAACACCTTAATTTCTCGCTAATACCAGTGACGAACAATGCTAAGTTTTGAAGTGTTACGTTGACTGACAAGGTAATAAACACAATTTCCTGAGTCTTATTGACTTGCTAATAGTTTTTTTTCCCCACAAGATACCGATGGCTGAACTTGCAAGCACTGTTCGTTGCCAAGAAATGATAAGGCCAGCCAAAAGGGCCTTCATTTTTCCAACAATGAGTCATTTAACCATCAAAGTGACTACGAAGCTGCCAAATTTTCTTACAATTCTTGCATAGTTTACCTTCAAAGAGAACTAGGCAAGATATAATGCTGTTTATAGATAAACTCACCAGGCCTGTTGCCAATTTGATGATTCAAAGACTCAGTATGGGTGAATAAATGTTCTCTCGACTTCCCCCACTGCCTCTTTGCAAATTTAAAGCACTTGTAAGATACCTGCGTCGCCTCAGTGCAGAACAAAAAAGAAGGTACCAACATATAAGCGTAATGAAACTGTGTTAATTACCTTGACAGTCAACATAACCCCTCAAAAATGTTGGTTTCTATTCTTTGGTTTGCAAACAATGTATAGTTAAGAGTTTATTATGTTGGTGGAAGTTACAAAAATCCCAACTGTAGGGGGAGCTCCACAGTTAAAAAATCCCAGACTAGTCTGGTGTACCTTTAAAATGTATATGGCAAGTAGGGTGGAAGAAGGAATGGACAGACTGCAGGTATCAATTTTCCCACTTACTTCCAGTGTTGTTTTATATGTCTCTTTACAGAGAGGGAACAGTGTTTTAAAAGAGAGAAGAGTGCATCCTGTGCCTTTGCTGTGCCCACCTCTTTCACCCGTATCCAGCTAAACTCTAGTGTGTGAGTGGGATGATTGCAGAGAATTCAGCAGAGGCCGATGTGAGGGCCCTGAAAAGACAAAGGGGACGGAGCTAGAGATTAGTCTGACAGAATGCAGACGCTCACTCTAATTGGATGGTGTGTGCAGGGGGAACTCTGGCGTGTTGAATGGGGAGAGCTTTCAATTGGCTAGTGGGGTGTTAGCAGCATTATGATTTCCCCGGGGCTGGGGCAGAATGGATGTTGCAGACGGCTGATCTTGCTCTTTCGCCACAACGTGGCATCTGATATCGGTCCAATTTTTTTTTTTGGTCGACTGTGTATTGCTGTCCTAGACAGGGTCCCATGGGATCAATTTGTGCAAGTGTGCGCTGAAGGTAAACAGTGAGGGGCCATTGTGTGGTCTCTTCTCTTCTGACGTAGCCCAATCAATCCCCCGCCATTTTACCATTGTCAATCGCACAGCTGGTGGGCCAGACCTCTAATCACCTGAATTCTTCTGTTCAGCATGTGTCAATAAGAACAGCCACTTTGCCGTTGCTACTGCTGCTGCTGCTGCTGCTGTGGAGTTTAAGGATTGTGGGCTGGATATACCTCCACTGAGCCCTATCTTTTCCCCCTAAAGAGATGTGTTCAAATACCGACCACTTCAATGGTGAAAATCTCCCTGTCAGGAATGGCTGTTATGTGACACCAAGCCTCTATTTCTGTCCATTCGGCGGAATTGGTAGGCTGGTGCACTCCAACAGGATCATAACAGGAGCTTTACAGAGAGAGAGAAAAAAAGGGAGAGAAAGAGAAAGAGAGAGAGAGAGAGACAGAGCTGTTCTCTGAGAATTCACAGTGCAAGAGTGGGAGCCTGAGCTAAGCAGAGGTAGACTGGGTGCCTCGCTTCCCTGCTCCCTGGGGGTTCTCTGGATGACAGCGTCTGTGAAAGATTTCTTTTTCTCCAACTGTTTCTCTGAGCTGTCTGCATGTTCCTTGCCTCTCATTTTCTGCCTGTCTCTTTCTTTCTTTCTTTCTTTTTCTTTTTCTTTTACTCTGTTTCTGTCTGTCTGTCTTTTGCCCAGGCACTTTGGCTATCACATCTCCCATAATCAATACTTGAGGCCTGTGGTTTTCCCACAGTAAAAGTGATGAACAGACTGAAACATAGCCTACTTGTTGTTGTGTTTTTAGTACTCTTGTTTATTAGCCCTCTTCTGTAGTCCCTAGAGTGTGAAATAGCTCACTGAATTTTGCTGCCATCAATGACTATAGGAGACAGGAAACCCCTCCTCAGTATTGAGGCCAGGCAGCCACAAAGCAAAATGTGTAGTGAAGAGTGTAACCAAGGGTGAAATTCTACTGTGAAATGACCCCAGACGCACCTTCGCTCAAAGGCGGGGAAGAGCAACCCTGATGGCATTTCTGTTGACGCGGTCCTGTTGACGATGCCGGGCATGGAGAATCAGCCCCAAGGAGTGTGGAGAATCCCCCTCCACTGGAGAGAAATGTCTGCACAGAGGCAAATGTGGATTTTCTGGAGCATATAGGGCCTATCATGAAGTATGAAAGCAAGGCCACATGGCACAGACAGATGCATTCTGGGCAGGGAGAGACAATAAGAATAGGGATGGTGTGAATTGTGCGATACATTCAGTGACTAACCTAGGCAATAACGTCTGTGTTTGTAACCACAACTGGGTGGCCTGTGTGTAGCAAGGGAATCCTACTGGCGCACCAGCTTTGCACTAGAGTTGTGCTGAGTTTTCATGATTTTATCTTACCTTTAAAAATCATCAGTTCAGATTGATAAATGCCTTCCCAACACTAGCCTCTGATTTCGTGATACACTGGTGAGTTAATCTCAATTTATAGTGTGATTTATACACATAATCATTTTTTCTCTGAGTGCCCTCACTTTGTCTGTCTCAATGGCAAAAACAAAGCAGCGCCGTGGCTGTTCTTTATGACCCCATTATGTGCAGCAGCTGAGGGCGAAGCCTCTGTTTTAACTGGCCTGTAAATTAGTGGAGTGGAAAACAATACAGGCCTCACATGATAAATGAATTCACTTAATCCTAATCAGGGAATTGCCTTTTTGAAAACGAATCCACTGGAGCCGTAAGATCCCTGAGATGCAGGCTGCTGTAGGCTACTGAATGCTAAAAATGAATCCTTTTCAATATATTTGGTGTTAAGGCTAGCCAAAATGAAGCTATAGTCCTGTTTTTGTGATTAATGATATTTATAGTCTTGATTAATGATAGAAGCAGATGCTGTGATTAAAGTTTCCCCCTCCACCCCGAAATGCTTTAACTGTTGCTCAGCCCCTGTTGTTGAGTGAGAGAATCTTCCTCTAAATCTTCTCTCTTAATTTGAACAGCCTCCGAGCAGCATATGGCACATGCCATATGAAACATATCATCCTTCACTGCCTGCGTCTTCACCTTCAACAATATGGTTGTATCTTATGTTCCATATGCGTCTTCAGAGGAAAGTATATAGTGGTATACTGTAGAGCATGGATTTATGGATGTGCTCAAATCAGTTTGAATGATTTCTTCATTATTTTCTCCCTGCAGATGTTTGTTTTGTGCTGGGTTCGGTGTTGGGAGCATTTTTTTTGTTGGATCTGTGGCAGTACAATCTGTGAATAAAATAAAGGGTTGTGTCACATGTCTGTCCACAGAGATGCCAGTTATATAACAGATGGTTGTTAAGTGAAAGTGGTTTGGACAGCTAACAAACCACATAAAAAACTTTGTGAATATTTATTGGTGACTAGGAACATGTCACATGTTTTCTGCTCACATTGTCAATCCCATCACGTGTTTCCTCAGGGTCCCCCTAGCCTCCTCCGCCCCACGAAAAGCCCTCAAACTACGACCGAGGAGATATCTTTGGTTCCATGACGTTTCCAGTCTTAAATGATTTAGCGTTATGCGAGTGCTGCCTGACTGAGATAGTACTGAAGCTTCTTTTCTTGTTCTTTGATAGGATTTGTTTGGATGTCTCTGCTTTCTCTCCGCATGCATTCTAATGGCTTCATGTCACTGCCTGAGTCACTGTACATGGTGTATGTTAGTGTGTGTGTGTGTGTGTGTGTGTGTGTGTGTGTGTGTGCGTGTGTTGTCACCATTAGTCTGTCTTCTTCTCCCTTGAGTTCATGTCCTCTGCAGGCAAAAAGGAAGACATGTGGTCTCTCAGCGCCTTTCCTGAGGAAGCTGAGGAGAAGTTTATAACAAACGAATATTTAATCAGAGTCTTGATTTATTATCACTCTGTTTGGGAAACCAGTGGCTTGTTGTAGCATTTGCTTGACTATAAAGTAGGCTTTTAATTGCCTTGCAGCCTGTAAGATTGGTGAGTGACAGTGGAAGCCATCCAGTGGTAGGCTTTGCAATACAGCTTCATCATGTCAGCCTTTGGAGTGGCAGTTTTGATACCATTTTTGTCCGTCGGGATGCAATTAGTTTGGCCATTTCAGTATCGCACAGAGTATAGAGCTCGACACAACATGTTCTCACAGAGTAGGTCACTCACCAATCTCCCAGTACTGCAGAAAGCTCTTAAGGCACACTATCCTTTCTCTCTTCCTCTCTCTTTCTCTCACTGTCTCTCTTTGTCTCTCTCTCTTTAGTACAAAGACACACAGACAGAGAGAGAGAGACATTGTTATTCTGAAGCTGACGAAATATACATTTTGCAGCATATTCTGCCAGGCTGATTCTTTCTGTTGTGTTATTTAGAGTTAAAACAAACTCCTACAGAGTTTATCCTGTGGATCAGTTCAGTTTGAATGGTTTGGAAGTACTTCTGTTTGCATGTCAGTGAGAGCAATGGATGTTTTTTTTTTTTTTTTTTAAGGGAGTGCTGTGAAGTGGTGGGAAAGTTAGATCGGCACCGCTGTTTTCCTGGGAAATGGTTCTTGGAGGAGCCCGTTCTGCTTTCATCTCCTATGGATCCCATTGAACCCCTCCAAATCCGCACTCGCTTGCCTCTGGCCTCAGGGATTCCCATGCTGAGGCCAACTTGGTTGGCAGACCATTGTGCTGCACCCTCCAGTGAGCCTGACTGCATTTCCATCTGAAGATGAAGGCTGCTTAGCCCACCTCTTGTGCCAGACACCGGTAAATCTAAATCCTAGAATAACACAAAAAGATACTGTAATCTCTGTACAACAACACAAAAAATGTTAAAAATATTTGTATAAATAAAGCAAATTAGGTCATAAAGCTATTTTTTAATGTTTTACTGGTTAATCAACACCAGGATACTTAGTAGAAGTAACTCAGTAATTCACAACACCTTCTACTTAATGTACAAGGTGTATATTGCCAACACTCCAACAATGCTGACCATCTCCAAATAGGTTTTGCAATCCTGCTTTTCACAGTTTAATTAAAGCAAAACATCTGTACTTTTTGGCTTTTGGCTAGTGTGTTAATTCATGCCGTTTTCATTCTGTCAGGGTTATCCGAGGATATCCAGCATTGTGCATTATGAGAATTTGTTCCCAAAAGATTTCCATCCTTTGCAAATACCTCAAATACCTCAGACAAACTTACCTTTGTGTGAAAATATCAGCCTATCCTATGAACGCACAATGAAGACTTCAAAGGATTTTATTTCAACTGATACTTGAATAAACCTCTTTCCTGTGGACAGAACATTATGACAGCAGTGGCTGTGCAAAATATTACATACCTTTGTGGCTGCTGTGTTACCCATATGGAGCCATTGTGTTTGTGTTGAATGGGTAGATGAAGTGACAGAGAAGGGTGTTAAAAGCTCATCCCCTTTGCTTCATTCGCTTTCAAGTCTGAGCGGCAGCAGCAGAAAACTATTTGTCCCCATCAAGACAGGGTGACAGTTGCTTACCAGAAAGCTGTAGGGATGCTCAAAGCTAGTGCACTTTCAAAGGGTTTTCTGGGGGTGGTGTGTGTGTGTGTCTGTGTGTGTGTGTGTGTGTGGTGGGGGGCAGCAGATGGCAACAAATAGAGACTGAGTGGAGTGATGAATTAAAGGGATTATTCAGACTGAATCAACCCTGTTGTTAGACCTGTTAGCTCTGTTGTTTCACATTGCAGAGTGTTGTTGGTATGAGAATGACAGAATTTGGAACATAGACCAAATAGCCGAACGACAGCTAATGCTAACTGATAAGGGCAGGAAATTTTTGTTTTTCTGTGCCTCGATCAGTCAGCCTTACCTTCAGGTTTGCAAATTCGGTCTACGTTGTATCAAATGCTGTCCTGACAGCATTCAACAGCCTCAAAGAACAGGGATATGGGCTGATTGACTCCAGGTTTGTCCTTTCATACCTAATGCCCAAAGTGTACCTGTACAAATATTTATGACAGAATATTTCTATTCAATTTGATGTCATCCATGGATAGAGTTTTCCTGTACATCATATAGCCTATCTGTGAACTGGGTGACCTTGTTGAAATACCCAAAATGAATGTTAACATGCTTT
>JAVQKI010447810.1:0-16613 GCA_036025975.1 Nematalosa erebi | reverse complement strand
GCATGAAGAACACACATTATAGTCAGTATAAATATTTGAAAAATAGCAAAGTCCACCGGTAAATAGATAATGTTTGCTCTTCATGTCCTATTGGGAATGGTATGCATGCTACTGCTCTAATGCCTTGCTGTTCTTGTGTCAGGTGCTAACATTAACGCCCAGACGGAGGAGACCCAGGAGACGGCGTTGACCCTGGCCTGCTGTGGCGGCTTCCTGGAGGTGGCGGACTTCCTCATCAAGGCGGGGGCCGACATCGAGCTGGGCTGCTCCACCCCGCTGATGGAGGCTGCGCAGGAGGGACACCTGGAGCTGGTCAAGTACCTGCTTGCTGCCGGTGAGTCCAGGGAAGACGGCTTGGGCTGTTGGCCATATGCCACACACATCAAGTGTATACTGTAGAGTCTTTGCCTTTGCATGCTGCCTTGTTAACAAGTGACTTTACTGCTCAGAGAACATAGACCACACATTGAGCTTACGGGTCTCGAAGATTTGAAAGTAAACAGTGGATTAAGTGTCATTTTCTTAAATGCTATATGCATCTCCATCCTCTGGACAGTGCCCTCCCATCTAAAGCATGTCTGTCTGTGTCCCTGTGCTAGGTGCCAACGTCCATGCCACCACAGCCACGGGGGACACGGCGCTGACGTACGCCTGTGAGAACGGCCACACAGATGTGGCGGATGTGCTGCTGCAGGCCGGAGCCGACCTGGTGAGCGCGGAGGCTACTTGCTCCACGTGACCTCAGTGCTTTTGGCCCCGCCTACCTGGCTTTAAGGCGCCTTTGGCAAGGCACACTGAAATTGAACTGCCATGAGTCAGCTGATCAGTAAAGTGTATATTGCGGGTTAACTTTGTCAGTGAATATCACTTAACATTGCTCAGTAATGCACATAGAAACATTGCCCAATGATTTAGAATGTATTCCACCTAATGGCCAGAAAATCAGCTGAAAAAGCGGTAATTTTGACTCATCAACGTTCTGGTAGTGACGCGTATCACGTTAGGTCTGTGTGTGTCTGTAACATCTGTCACTAGCCACCCCATCGCCGCCCACACTGGAGGAAGAAATAATAAAGTCATATGCATATTTTGCACAGAGTAGGCTGGTTACAGGTCCAGGAAAACAGCATAATTAACTTGAATCGGCAGAAATACACCAGTGTGTCACATATCGAATCAGACAGCCATAATATTATATAGGCCACGGAGTAAGTGCAACGTCAGCCAGAAGTTTGTTGCTAGCAGAGAAGTTCAAGGCATGTCAGCGATGATAAAAATGCAATGTCATCTGTTGCTACATACCCAACCAAAACTTGGACAAATTGTGCAACTTGAAGCATTATGACAAAACTACACACCAACAGTCTAGTGCCATCAGCAATGTTGCTTGTGGGTTACCCTGCACAATATTGTTAATTAGCCAGCGTTACAGCTACATGTCCAATAACGTAAATGGAGCCAATGTTAGTAGGCTAATTGATTAGACCGTTTTAGATTAGACATAATTCATTTGGGTACTCGTTATAATTATGTATATGTGATATATGACGTGATGGCAAGCTACTGAAAGCAGCCTGAAACCCATTGAATGTGCTCGCTTAGCCTACTCACCAAGAATGCCCTTTGCCCTCTTCATTGATTCAACCATAAATTCATTTGTTGTTGATGGGAGTTATTTCTCCAAATCCTTGTCTGTTTCATACCGGAAAGGTTAATAATTATAAATCCAAAGAATGTGTATTCTTATGAGTTCAAATTTTTGACCCCACCCATCTCAAAAATGCTGTTATCCTATTATTCTCAGTGGGGAATTTTCAATGTTACCCTTAAGTGACACATTCTTAACCAAATTCTGTTTTTGAATGCACATAAAGTCAGTTACAGAAAGGGCTGTAAATGTTTACATGGCGTAATTCAAATATATACTGCATTTCAATAAAACTTTCTGTACACATAACCAAACTAGTTGTTAACCTGCAATAATACGCTTGAAGTGCATTCATGTCAGTCTGTGTGTGTAGGGTTAAGGATGGGTAGTGGGACTCAAACAGTGTCTCAGTCTTAGATACGGTACAAGACTCTCTCTCTGCCTCTGCCTCATTCAAGCTCTTCTTACTTCATCTGATGTCAGATTTTCAATGCATTCAAAGACGTTCTGATGTGTGTGTGTGTTAGGAGCACGAGTCGGAGGGCGGGAGAACTCCTTTGATGAAGGCAGCGAGGGCAGGTCACTTGTGCACTGTGCAGTTCCTGATCAGCAAGGGTAGGTTCACCTTTCTGCTCCCAGCTCCCAGAAACTGCTCCAGTTGGCCACTACAGACCTTGTGTGTTTCACCCTGCCTCCGTAATGCTGACGTGCTCTGTGTGTGTGTTTCCCAGGGGCTAACGTGAACAGGTCCACAGCCAACAATGATCACACGGTGGTGTCTCTGGCCTGTGCCGGTGGCCATCTTGCAGTGGTGGAGCTGCTGCTGGCTCATGGGGCTGACCCCACCCACAGACTGAAAGTGAGTCCCCCTGCTGGCCAAACCGCATATGTGCCTCTCCAACTAACTCACTGTAGGCTCACAGGCAGACTACTGCTAAAATTAGAATGCTCTTGTAAACTGAATTGTAAATGATCAGTGCTAAAAGCTATAAATGTGTTTTTGTAACAGTGTAAAGATTAGTGATTTCAAGAAAATTGTCAAATGTTGCCAAAACTTAAATGTCAAAAATGTAGTCAAAACTGAAGTTTTTCAAGGGCTTTTTTCTCCCCACTAAAAGTGTTGTGAATTGTGACTCCTCACGCCTGTGCTGCCTGTGCTCTTGTCCTCAGGATGGCTCCAGCATGCTGATTGAAGCTGCTAAAGGGGGCCACACTAATGTGGTGTCCTACCTCCTCGACTACCCAAACAACATCCTGTCTGTCCCGGCCCCCGACCTGTCCCAGCTCACGCCCCCCTCTCAAGACCCCTCTCAGGTGAGGAGGCCCCTGGCAGTGCCCTCCTGCTCTCCTGCTCACCCTGCTGCTCTGCTGGGCCAGGAGTGGAGCTGTGCTCTCCATTACACAAGCACCCAAATAGCAGTGCTTGTCAACACAAAAATGAGATGCCACCAGGCTCCCTGCATTTATGCATTTATGCTTGAATAAAGAATTAAACAGTACAAACAGTAGAGAATTCACACACCACTTGTTTAGTTACTGGGGAAATGTATGGAGAATCCATTTGATTAGTAAGGGGGTTGGATAAGCGTACTGTATCAAGGCAGTTGGGTGTGTTCTGACTTGAGCCTCTCGCCCTCCAGGTTCCTCGTGTCCCATTCCAAGCACTGGCCATGGTGGTGCCTCCACAGGAGCCGGACCGAGTGCCCTCCAACATCGCTAGCCCCCCGCCTGCCGCAAGCAAAGGTGAGGGGCACGCTCTCTTCACCATTGGATTAGAGCCGGATAAAGGGCTGCATGGTCAGGGAAAATGGCAGTGGGATTTGCCTTGACTGGTTAACCCTGGAGATTAGTGACCATGTTTCAGCCTTGAGGCATAACTGTAATTTGCTGAAGGCATTGTTAAGTGACACATTGCATTGGTAGAAACCTTCGTCTTATCCAGCCAAGTTGTTTTCTGTCTAAATGTGTGAGTTCTGTAGTAGACAGAATGCTGTAGAGTGAGGAGCTGGAGTCACGGCCTGCTCAGGCTTTCCCAAAGCCCCTCTCATATTCCAGAGAGGCAGAGACTGGGAGCATCTTAAGTGAAGTTGTATTGTCCTGCAGTAATCAGTGTCTCTCCTCTTCAGCCTCCTCCAAACAGAGACAGGCCGCCCTCCAGTCCAGTCCCGTCCCCCCCGCCGCCTCCTCCCTGGCCCCTCTGCCGGCCTCGGACGCGCTGCCCCCGGCCTTCCACCCCTACCAGCCTCTGGACTGCATCGTGGAGGAGACGGAGGGCAAGCTGAACGAGCTGGGCCAGCGCATCAGCGCCATCGAGCGGGCGCAGCTGCAGTCGCTGGAGCTGATCCAGGGCGAGCCGCTCACCAAAGACAAGATCGAGGAGCTGAAGAAGAGCCGCGAGGAGCAGGTGCAGAAGAAGAAGAAGATCCTCAAGGAGCTGCAGAAGGTGGAGCGGCAGCTGCAGCTCAAGACGCAGCAGCAGTTCACCAAAGAGTACATGGAGGCCAAGGGGCTCAAGGCCGAGGCGGGCTGCCAGGGACAGTGCCCGGGCCCGGGCCACGGCGGGCACCACCCGGGCCACCTGCTGCCCTCCCCGCCGCCCCCTCCGCCGCCCCCGCCCCACCACCACGGCCTCCAGCAGCCCCGAGACCCCCCCGCGCCCCCTCAGGCTAGCACCACCGCCGCCGCCGCCGACAAGGAGCAGGAGGGAGGCCAGCCTCTGGAGTACGAGGAGGAGCAGCAGTCGCCGGACGAGGACGACGACGAAGAAGATGACGAGGAGGAAGAGGAGGAGGAGGAGGAGGATGAAGACGAGGAGGAAGAGGAGGACGACGAGGGGGTGGAGTCGGTGTACACCCAGCTCCCTCCCTCTCAGCAGGTCATCTACCACCACCACCACCCCCAGCCTGACGGCAGCAGCTGCATCCAGCAGCCTCTACCTCCCCTACCGGCCCCCTCCCTGCACCCTCAGCAGCAGCAGCAGCCCCCTCCACCGCCACCCCCTCCCCCGGCCCTGCAGCCGGCCTTCCCCTCCCTGCCCCCCCAGGCGTCTGAGTACCCCGCGGGCACCAGCCCCGAGCTGCAGCGCGCCCTGGCCGCCCACACCGAGCAGCAGCAGCAGATGGTGGTGGGCACAGGGCTCCTGACGCAGGCCCCGCCCGACGGCCTCATGGTGGCCACGCCCGCACAGACGCTCACCGACACACTGGATGACATCATGGCGGGTACGGCCCAGCTTGTGCTCAGTGCCAGCAGAGTACTCATACTTCATTACTAGTGTACTAGTGGACAGGGCTTTAGACTAGAGAACACTCATACTTCATTATTAGTGTACTAGTGGACAGGGCTTTAGGCTAGAGAACACTCATACTTCATTACTAGTGTACTAGTGGACAGGGCTTTAGACTAGAGCTCATTATCTGGTTATAGTGAATAGTAAGATACTCTGTCCACATGGGAAAAGGAATATGCAGTGGATTTCTAATGAAGTTGTAATATATAATGTAACTCACACAGTGTGTTTGAAAGCAGTACTTAATGCAACTAAATGCCTGATGGGGCTTTAAACAGGGAGTGGAATGAAGAAAAATGTATTCCAGTGTTTGGCCCACCCCACTGCATTAGCTGGAGAAATTGGGCAAAAATCTACATCTAAGCCTTGGTTAATACTGGGGTAGTATTACCCAGTAGTGTGTATGCTGATGTGGTGCTGATGTGGCGTGCTTGTGTGTTTCAGCCGTGAGCAGCCGAGTGCCTATGCTGAACACTACCACCTCACCCACCCCCATGTCCCAGCCGCCCACGCAGACCCCCGCCAACGGCCTCTCTCCCCCCTCTGCACTGCCCCTCTACCCCTCTGTGGACATCGACGCACATGTAAGATGCCCCTCACTCACTCACTCACTCACTCACACAGGATTTTATTTCAAGTCATTGTGTCAGAATCGTCTTAATGGTTTTTTTATAACTAAACACACTTGTCTTCCTTGTGTGTGTGTGCGTGTGTGTTGTTCAGACGGAGAGTAACCATGACACTGCGCTGACGCTGGCCTGTGCCGGGGGCCACGAGGAGCTGGTGTCTGTGCTGATCGCTCGCGGGGCCAACATTGAGCACAGGGACAAGAAGGGTGAGGGGTCACATCACTCTGCACCTCAACACACACACACACACACACACACACACACACACACACAGCTCACTAAGATTCCACACCACTGCACACATACAGTGGAGACCATTTGCTCTCATTAACTTGATAAGTTTTCATGATCAGTCATTTTGTGACTTCCTGTGGCCTAACCTATGCACAGAACTCATTTCTAGTCAGTGTGTGGTCAGTGACTGTGGCTGGTTGCGTTGGCAGTGTAATGCAGTGTAATGTGTTGGTGATTGTCATTGCTCCTTGTCTGCTCTCCCCAGGTTTCACGCCCCTGATCCTGGCTGCTACGGCGGGGCATGTGGGCGTGGTGGAGGTGCTACTGGTCAAAGGGGCTGACATCGAGGCCCAGTCTGAGAGAACCAAAGACACGCCGCTCTCACTGGCCTGCTCCGGGGGCCGGCAGGAGGTACGCACACACACACACACACACACACAGGAGACTGGATCATGTAGTTACCTTGAGCAGGTTAACTACATAATACAGATAATAAAGGCAAACGGTGACAGTGAAATAACTGAATAATATTGTTGTTGTTGATTAGTAGCTGCTATGAGTCTCTTACTATTTGTTAGTGTATTCCTACTAGCCGCATGTCCTTGCTGGAGATGTCTGTGGCGCTGGAGTGTTTGGGTGTGAAGTCCAAACGTATGTGCTGTGTGTGCAGGTCGTGGAGCTGCTGCTGCTGCGGGGGGCCAATAAGGAGCACCGCAACGTCTCGGACTACACCCCACTCAGCCTGGCTGCCTCGGGCGGCTACGTCAACATCATCAAGATCCTCCTCAACGCCGGCGCAGAAATCAACTCCAGGTCAGACCCCTGGACCAGAAGTCCTGTGACTGCCAAACCAGTCATTTGATTGAACTGTCTGATTTGGAGCGGGAATGGCAAATAAATCCCTTCCCTTGTGTCAGGCCCTTTGATGGTGTCTTAATGGAAGGAAGCTGGAGCTCAAATATCAGTTTTCATCGGGATAGAATTTTAGAAAGGAGTGTGTGATGGCCACTTAAGTGAACTCATAGACTTATTCAGACTCTGTCCATCTCTCTTTCTTTCCTTCCCTCTCTCTCTCTCTCCCCATCTCTCTCTGTCTCTCTCGCTCTCTCTCTCTCTCTCTGTCTGTCTGCAGGACTGGTAGTAAGCTGGGCATCTCTCCTCTGATGCTGGCGGCTATGAACGGCCACGTGCCCGCCGTCAAGCTCCTGTTGGACATGGGCTCAGACATCAACGCCCAGATCGAGACCAACCGCAACACGGCGCTAACGCTGGCCTGCTTCCAGGGCCGAGCCGAGGTGGTCAGCCTCCTACTAGACCGCAGGGCCAACGTGGAGCACCGCGCAAAGGTCACTACTCACACCACCGCATGCAACAGACACTCACGGGACACAACTTCAGACCGCAGAACCATTTAATCTCGAAACAGCACCATAATGCTCCTGTGATGTCATTTCCTGAGTGGAATGTTCTGGAATGTTCCGTGTGATGCACTTTAGCTGCTGTACCAAATTTCATACATTTTGAAGTGTTTTGATTATGGAAGAAAAGTCCTTTTCCCCAGCCTGATGTGTTGTGTGCTGTCCCCTCCAGACGGGCCTGACTCCTCTGATGGAGGCTGCCTCCGGGGGCTATGCGGAGGTCGGGCGGGTGCTGCTGGACAAGGGGGCGGATGTCAACGCCCCTCCCGTGCCCTCTTCACGCGACACAGCCCTCACTATCGCTGCAGATAAGGGGCACTACAAGTTCTGTGAGCTGCTCATCAATAGGTAAGCGCACACACACACACACACACACACACACACACACACACACAGTTCTTTCCTTAAGATTCTGTATCAGTTTTTTCCCCTCAACTGTTCACTTGGAGTGCCCTAGGATGGCTAGATGCTCCATTCACTGTGGAAGCCCTCCTAACAAATCTGCAGTGTTAATGTTGTGTGTGTTCTATGTGTTCTGTGTTTCTCTGCTGTGTTTGTGCAGAGGGGCTCACATCGACGTGCGCAACAAGAAGGGCAACACCCCTCTGTGGCTGGCGGCCAACGGCGGCCATTTCGACGTGGTGCAGCTGCTGGTGCAGGCGGGCGCGGACGTGGACGCCGCAGACAACCGCAAGATCACGCCGCTCATGGCCGCTTTCCGCAAGGTAACCCACTCCATCTGGCCATGCACCAGAAGCCCACTGCAGGGAGCACTGGGGCACCGTAGACCAAACAACAAACTAGATGATGCCTTTCAGCTTAAGGCTACAGGACAAACACACCAACCCACAAAACAGATCTTATGTCAGTGCTTTAACAAAGTTGGTTAACAGCAGACATTTTGTGAGAACACCCATCTTGCTGTAAGGCTCCATGAGACCTTACTATAGTAAAAGGCGCTGTGTTAATAGAATTGAGTTGAATTTAAGCTGCTTCCTGTCTGTCTTGTCTCCCATTGGTGCGTGCAGGGCCATGTGAAGGTGGTGCAGTACCTAGTGAAGGAGGTCAACCAGTTCCCCTCAGATATTGAGTGCATGAGATACATCGCCACCATCGCTGACAAGGTGACACAGGCTCAGAGGAACTGCCTTCTCCCAGCCATAGTTTTGATTGAATGGGGTGGGTTTTTTTTTTTTTTATTGGTTGTAATCAGACTAATTGATTCCTGTGTTGGCTGTGCTTGCAGGAGTTGCTGAAGAAGTGCCACCAGTGCATGGAGACCATAGTCAAAGCCAAAGACCAGCAGGCTGCCGAGGCCAATAAGAACGCCAGCATCCTGCTCAAGGAGCTCGACCTGGAGAAGGTAGGCTACCTCCCACAGAGCTCACTGGCAGTAGGCAGGGCCTCAGTGGCTGCTCTAACCTTTTGGTACGAGAGCAGTATAGTGGGAAAGCCTCATTGGAGTCAAATAGTGACATTTGTCCTCATGTCAAGAGCAGGCAGAGTGGAGTTGGAGTTGTAATATTAACATCTCATTTTTATTGAGTTGCTACTGATTTTTTGGGATTCATTACATTGCTTATTACATTTATTAGCGCTTGAGTTTAACCATTAACTGTTTGATTTAAACCATATTGGGGTCCCAGAGAATTGTTGCCCATTTATTTTCCCCAAGCGTCCCGCTGGTTTTATATGACTTTGGCCTTGTCTTATGGTCTCTCCAGTCCAGAGAAGAGAGCAAGAAACAAGCTCTGGCCGCCAAGCGGGAGAAACGCAAGGAGAAGCGCAAGAAGAAGAAGGAGGAGCAGAAGAGGAAGCAGGAGGAGGAGGAGGAGGCGCAGACCAAGGAGACGGAGACCCTGGAGCAGGAGAAGGACTCCTCTGAAGGTACGTGGACATCAGGTCGAATAAGGTTTCCTGCTTCGTCGAGATGTCTTGGGGTGTATAGGAGGCAAATCATGTCGATTAACCTTTCTCTCTCTTCCTCCCTCCCTCCCTCTCTCTCTCTACCCCCCCCCCCCTTTCTGTGTATTTCTCTTTGTCTGTATGTTTCTCTGACATTGTGTTCATCCCCCCTCACAGAAACGGAGGTGCCCATCGAGCCGCCAAGTGCCACCACCACCACCACCATCGGCATTTCGGCCACGTCCCCCACCTTCAGCTCGGCCTTCGGCAAGAAGCGCGCCGGCACGGCGATCGTGCCCAGCGGCGGCCGCAAGGGCCGCAAGAACAAGGGCAAGGAGGCGTCGGCCGCCGGCGACGCCGGGCTCCACCTGCAGGAGGCGCCGCAGGGCCAGGGCGCCAAGCAGCCGGCGGGGGCCAACGGCGACTCGGACCACCTGGACAACACGGACTGCACCAGCGAGAGCAGCGGCAGCAGCAGCAGCGGGAGCGGAGGAGGAGGGGGAGGAGGAGGAGGAGGCAGCGCCGGCGAAAAGAATCACAGCCACAACCACCGCCACCCCCCCGACACGCACCCGGCCCTCTCCACGTCCTCGTCGTCCTCGTCCTCCTCGGGCGCCGGCCCTTCCTCCTCCGCGGCTCCCACGCACACGGGCTCCGGCGCGGACAAGAGGCAGGGCCCACAGCACAGTGGCCGCGAGGACAAGCTCATCAGCTCCAAGAATCAGCCCAGGTACGACACCAACACCCTCACAACACTCAGGCCTATCACAGCTATCCTGACGAGGATCAGTTTGTGGATGTTGAGTCATACAAGGCATTTGATTACTGGGGATGTTGATGGATCTATCAAATCCTTCACTCATGCAGATCAGCCAGGTAAAGGAGAAATCCAGTGTGAATCAGTCCACACCAGATTTCTCCTTTAAAGATGACCTGTGTCAAGTCCAAATGGAGAGCGCATGGCAGGGCTTTCACTTTCTGAAGCTGTTTGTCCATGGCTGAAAATAATCATTACTTTTCGATTCTGCTGTTTTCACAATCGCTGCATGGAGTGATCATGATGAATTCATTCATTCGATTACTTGCACAGGCCTAATGCCCAGCACTCTAATGGCTGCTGTTGTGTGTCAAAAAGCGTGTTCCTTGTGCCCTGGTCCCTCAGGTCTCACGAGCAGGCGGCTGACTTGGGCTCCAGCCCCATGGCCGCCTACAAGAGCATCACGCTGCCTGTCACCTCCCCCAACAGCAAGCTGAGCATGACCAGCCCCAAAAGGGGCCAGAAGAGAGAGGACGGATGGAAAGAGGTCGTCAGAAGGTCCGTATCTCACCGACTCACCTGTGCTCTTACTCTGATTAGCAAATTATCTACAGATTTCTGATCATAATATTTAAATTGAATCATAATTTAATTACTTATATATATTGGGGCTGTCAATCGATAAAGAAAAATGATCAAGTTGATCACAATAGAACATTTAAGTTGATTACAATTGATCACAATTAATCACAATTAATCAGACATTTAATTGTTCCAGAATTCTGAAGAAACAATGGGCCTTAAATGCCGTGTTATGAAGCATCTACAACCGTCGTTATGCTGCTTGTATTCTGAATCGGTGATCTTTGCCGTTTCCTTTTTGCCGTCGTTTTCCTGTTATGGTTCTGCGTCGTGTTTGTCTTCACATAGCAAACTTCACCGAATTGCTTTGAGTGGAACTATCAACTCTTCGACCACGCATTCAAGTCTAGTGAATTCCTATGTCAAGCTTTCATTTTCAACACTGTGAATAGAGACACTGCATATTTCAACAACCTCGTGGTTGCAAACAATATATCAGAGCGTTTTACAAGGTGTCTGGGCAGTCAGTTTCTGTTCTGTTGACAAGCAAACTTCTCATGACTGCCTCCAAAGTTCGGCCTGCTTTAAAAGCACTTTACAAACATTTTTTAAGATGGGCACAGTACAATTAACAAATCCTGAATTCAATACAGTGTTCTAAATGATTCACAAAGTCTGTACAGTGGACTAGCATTTTGCTAAAAGCATCACAGCCCTTACAGTGTGTGGTAGTGAGGAGAGCTGGGGTGGTGGCAGGGTGGTAGTTTGACTTATACGTCTATTAATGGGTGTTAAGAAAAAAAAAAGCTATCACATGCATTAACGTGTTGACATTGACAGCACTTATATATATTTGCGTTAATTCTGTTTGCAATGTGATTTAAGCTAGTTTTCTTTACCTAGATTCTAGTCGGTTTTCAGTAGCACAATGTAGTTTGTTTAGAACTAACACATAGTAATAATAAAGAGGCAATTATTGAAATACGGCAAAGTAGTCAAATATTGATCATCTCTGAGTTGATTGTTTGATTCTGTGTCAAATCAAGACTCGGCATTACAGTATATTTTTCTCTCCAGTCGACCGATGAGGTTTCTATCCTGTAGGTCCAAGAGGCTCTCCGTTCCCGCCTCAGTGGTGTCGCGCATCATGGGCCGAGGAGGCTGCAACATAACCGCCATTCAGGACGTCACCGGCGCCCACATCGACGTGGACAAGCAGAAGGACAAGAATGGAGAGAGGATGATCACCATCAGGTACCAGCCGCAGCAGACACTGTCACAGACACAGACACAAACACAGACCTGGGCTTTGTTTCCTAACCGCAGCTGCTAGTTTTTGGAAGTTTTTTAAGGTATTGGGAGTCAAACCCAGGATTGTGGCAGCACATGCCTTGTTCTCAGTTGAGTTTCTAGTCTGTGTTTTTAGTTTTTAGTTGAGTTTACAGTTTATGAATCCTTTAAAAAGTGCATTTTTTACTATTATCTTATGAAGTATGTCTTACAAAATAGGATAAGCTGTATTTTGAAGCTTTCATTGAAAGAATAGGAAATGAATGAAGTGTGTGTTTGTAAGAATTTGTCTTCCTGCGTGTTGTTTTTGCCAGAGGAGGCACGGAGTCCACACGTCACGCCATCCAGCTTATCAACGCTCTCATCCAGGACCCAGCCAAGGAGCTGGAGGACCTCATCCCCAGGAACCACATCCGGCCCCCGGGCTCCAAGGCTGGCTCCGCCGCCTACCCCGGCTCCGGCGCCAGCGGCTCCTCCGCATCGGTGGCCGGCATCAAAGGCCCGGCCGCCTCCGCCGCTGCCGTTTCCGCCGCCTTCCAGCCCTCGTCCTCTGCCTCACAGGCCAAAGCGGGCAAAGGCCTGGCGTCGTCGTCGACGGCGTCCTCTTCGTCCGGCATGAGGCAGCCGTTCCCCGTGTCGCTCCCACTGGCCTACGCCCACCCCCAGCTGGCGCTGCTGGCCGCCCAGACCATGCAGCAGATCCGGCACCCGCGGCTACCCATGGCGCAGTTCGGCGGCACCTTCTCGCCGGCTGCCGCCAGCACCTGGGGACCCTTCCCCGTCAGGCCCGTGAGTCCCGGCAGCAGCAACAGCTCCCCAAAGCACGGCACAGGCGCCGGGAACAACCCCTCATCCGCCGGGCGCCAAGCCACCTCGTCGTCGGTCCTCGCCGAGCAGCCGGCCGCTAACACTACTTCCGCCAGCCCCGGGGCCTGTGCGCCCGCTTCCCCGGCGACCGCGGCCCCTGCGGTCACGTCTCCCGGCAACGGCAACCCCCACGGCGCTCCCGTGCACGGCCAGCCCACGCCCTCCTCTGTCAGGAAGCAGCTCTTTGCCTCCGCCGCCCATCCCAAAACGCCCACGGCTCCCATCATCCCCTCCACCTCATCCGCGGCCGCCGCCATCTCCATGACGACTGTCGCCCAGGCTCCCGGCCCCAACGCCACCTCGCTGCTCCACCATCAGCACGCCGGGCCTCCCTCCGCCGTCGCGGCCCCCTCTAACACGCCCCTGCCTCCCATCGCTCCCCCTGGCGCCAAGATGCCACCCAAAGCGCCAGAAGCCGTCGGCGTGTCTCTGGCCCCCGTCGGCAAAGAGAAGCCCGCGGCCCCTGAGCTCCAAGCGTCAGCCGTGGCCCCGGAGCCCGCTGGAGCGGGAACGACGGACTTCCCCGCGCCTCCCCCCAAAGCCGAGCACCCGCTGCAGCCGTCGGCCCTGGCCTTCAGCTCCAGCGCCGAGACCCCCGTCCCCACGCCCCTCCTGGCGCAGTCGTCTGCTCCTCTCCCGGCCCCCCTCCACTCCTCCTCCTCCTCTTCCTCCTCCACCTCCTCCTCCGGCTCGCCCTCCTCCAGCCAGCCCCCGCAGGTCAGCACCTCTGCTGCCGCCGCGTCCCAGTTCTGCTCGCCCGCCCCACGCATGTCCCATCGCATGCAGATGGCCCCCTCTCACTACGGCCCCACGCTGGAGCAGCAGCAGCAGCACCAGCACCACCAGCAGCAGCAGCAGCAGTCCCTGCTCATGTCCCTGGGCGCTCAGCAGGATGCTCCCAAGCCACAGCTTGCCCAGCAGCAGCAGCAGCATCAGCCGACTCTGCCCCCACAGGCACCCATGACCGCCCCCAACCTGGCGCCACCACCACCCCCGCCCCAGCTCCAGATGTCCTCCTCTTCGTCCTCGTCCTCCTCCTCCTCCTCGTCCTCCTCCGCCGGGCTCGGCCTGATGAACGGCTCCCAGCAGGTGCACCTGCACGGCGCCAAGCAGCCCCAGCTGCCGCCCAACTTCGGCCCCACGGCCGCCCTCTTCAACCATTTCAGCAGCATCTTCGACAGCAACCAGGTGGGCACCAGCAGCCAGGTGTGGGGCGCATGCCACCTGCCCACGCGCTCCCCGCCCGAGCAGCACTACTCGGCGCCTCCGCCGCCCGCCTACATGGGCATGGGCATGGGCCAGGTGGACGGGGTGATGCAGCCGCCGCCACCGCTGCCCCCTCCGGACAGCTCCAAGGCCCCCGGCTACCGCGCCGCCTCCCAGAGGATGGTGCCCAGCTCCATCGGTAAGACACGGCTCCAGCAGAGCCCCAGCACATTCTAGAACCTTCTCCCTGCTTGGCGTTTAACAGAGCCACGCGTCAAACTTTAAGTTAAAACATTCAAAAATGACCTAGGAACAGCAATGGCCTGCAAAGAGGTAGCCATACCACAGATATCCACTGAAGCGAACATGCAAATCAACCAGTGTTTGGCCAGCTTCCCTAGATCCCATTCAACCACGTGAGGCCGCTATGATAAATCAAAATGCAGCAAAGCTGCCTTTAAAATTGAAAGTGTTCCAGAATTTTGTCATCAGCGTAAATGCCACTTGGTTTAGGCACCAGTTGTAGTCTAGTCAGAAGGCTAAACGGTAAGATAAGTAGATGTACTAAGGAATAGTTCAGACAGAATGTATTAAATAGACTGTGCATTTGACTAATGGCTGGAATGTCTAGCTGTGGTCATTACACATGGCAGGGGGGAGTCACTGTGGAATTAAGCATAAGTCTCTTGTCACTAATTCACGACCTGCGCTTAAAATATTGTGGGCCTTAGATGTTAGTCCTTCCAAAAGAAAACACAGCAATTCTGATTAACCCATTTTTGTCGTTAATCTGTGTGTGTGTGTCTCCCAGCTCTCCATCCTCTGGACCCTGCAGCCAGCTCCATCTCCTCCTCCTCAGCTGCGCTGACTAGCCTGGCCAACTCCACCTCTATGTCGGGCAGTGCTGTGTACCTCCACGGGCCGAGCCCGGCCACCGCGCCCTCCTTCAACCGACAGCATTTCTCCCCCCACCTCTGGGGCGCCTCGGGCTCCTGTAAGTCCAGCTCACCTGGAATTCCTGGCTGGGGGGGCTGATCTCTTGCCTTGCTTGAAACGCTTCGAAGCTTCTAGGAATTTCTGGGTCGAGTCTACTTTGACCCTTGGAGGCAGGGTGGACAGGGCACTGTTGGTGTAAAATTTCCCGTTTAAAGAAAAAAAAAAGCTTAGGTATCCACCAGGTTGTGTTGCATACTTAACAGGTCAGAAAAGACCAACAAAAATATTAGCTCTAGGTGTTTTGTTCATTTTTTCTTTGTGTAATATTTAAAGGTATGTTTTTTCTTTGTGTAATATTTAAAGGGAAGTTTTTGTCTTTGTGCAATATTGAAAGGGATGTTTTGCCTCAAATCAGCCCATAGCCCAGTTGTTCAGGGTCATTGACTGTTAGCAAAAGCAAAAGTGTTGGCTGCCAGTTGGCTGTGTGGTCTGTGTATTACCAAAATGTTCTTGCTCTTTTTCCTGTGGTCAACACTCGACGACCTCAAACAACAGGACTGTGGGTTGATTAGCCTTGTAGTCTCCCTGTAATTATCAGTCGTTTCAGACTGTGGAGTTGTGTCCAGCGTGCTCAGATCCTGTGCTGCTGTGCTGTGTTGTCCCCCTCAGGTGAGTCTGCAGTCCCTACTGTGTCATCAGGGGCTTCCTCCCCCCTCACCGCCTCCACCGCAGCTCCGCCGCACCAGGCCAAGCCTGCTTCCTCCAGCCACCTGGACCGGAAGGTTCCGCCACCCATCGGCACCGAGCGGTTGGCCCGTATCCGGCAGACGGGCACGGTCAACCCGCCGCTCCTCACCACCAGCTACACGGCGCCTGTGGGCCAAGGCGGCATCTGGTCCTTTAGCGTTGGCAATCCCTCTGGTAAGGGCCTCGACGACGGCAGATTCACACTCACAGGCTTGGCTGATTGGATAGTGACGCAAAATTAAGCAATTATGCCGAAGCATGGGTTGGCCAAATGCTGCTGTTGAGTTTAAAACTACGCCACTGTCAGCAAACTGAAAATGGAAACTTTGTAATGTCAGTACTAGCATACGCTCCCCCAGTGTACCTGTAAGCACTTGATCAAGTACACGTGTCCCTAACGTGTCTCCTGCGTGTGTTTGCTACCCCAGCGGAGCCTGTGTCTGGCTGGTCCCAGCCCTTGATGAGCAGTCACATGATGCACCAACAAGCTCAGGAGCAGGTGGCCTTCTCTCAGCACCAACCCATGGAGCAGGACGACACGGGGATCGTGGCCCCCTCCAACACCTTCCACCAGCAGCTGCCCAACAATCTCATGGACTTCCCCAAAGTGAGTGGGCACTGCGCCTGTCATGGGATCTACTGAAATATCCAGTGTGCTGCCTAGTCTCATGTACACAGGGCTCCCACTGGCCACAGAATTTTTACAAAGTTGAGGAATTTCAGTATAGCCTCCAGACACAAAATCAGGGAATTTGATATTTCTGTTAACAAAGTCAGGGAATATTTGGAAATATTGGTATTAGCATCTGGTTGTCCCCCAAATGTGATATTTATTTTGTAATGGTTCCATCTTGGTCTTTATCAGGAGTTAACGTCTCTCTTGCCTTGCTTGAGTTGTTGTGCATAAAGGGTAGATTTGTTTTTTTAAACTTAAAGCCTTGTTTTCTGATCATTTATGATGCAATACAATGGTTAAGATTGAAATTTTGATGAATGCCTCTGTTTTGAGAATTTTCGGTTGTTTCGATAGCACAATTCTGCTTTTTAGTCATAGAAAGCCATAGAAATGTCAGGGATTTTTTGACTTTTTTTAAACAGTGGGAAC
>JAVQKI010447683.1:0-12658 GCA_036025975.1 Nematalosa erebi | reverse complement strand
AGAAATGCACCAAAGCGATTGAGAAAAACTGTAATATATACACAGAAATATATGTATGTACTGTGCAAACATAAATATAATACACAGCCTATATTATAAATAAAAACTTAAAAATTGGTTGGATTCAAGACTGACAAAAACTGCATCTTACATAAGGAGCAATTATCAAATTAACACCTCGGAGAGGAACCAAACAGCTACTTCCTGTGTATTTCTGATGGTTCCACTGCTTGCAGTCTGGCAGTGAACTGTGGGTACAAGTCTATCACTTGTCAACACTCAGCATCGACAGCACTTAATTAACCCTCCTGCTTGGTCTGGAGTTATAATTGAGATGTTTACTGCTGTGAGGCCCTGAATGTTTGGTGGGAAAAAAAAGATCTTAGCACAAAATTTTGCATGAGCTTTTGCCCTCAAACAAGATCTGAGCGCTCCTGATTACATTGAAATGTAAATGTAATAAGGGAGCCAAATTGTAAATGCATAAGCAAATATGTATAGAGAGAGTAGGATCAGAACTGAAAATGTTATATTTCACGAGCTTCAAAGATAGCTCCTGGAGTTATCTGATTTAAGCAGCGGTTTCACATATTGACAGAGAACTCTCTGGTTTTGATATCTTAGTTTCACTTCATTACACCATCATTCTAAACACAACTTCAAAATACAACATATAAACACACACATACACACACAAACACACACACACACACACAGAGCAAAAAGACAACTTCCTGGTAGTAGAATATGTACGAGGGTACATGCTTTATATAGTGCAGTCTGAAACCCACCAGTCTCCCTTCCCTCTCTGTCCCGTGCCCCCTCCTTCTCATGTCCTATCTGCGATGACAGGAGAGGAAAGCGCCTCGGGCCACCCACTGCTACACTGAGAAGTGCTGCTCTGCAGAAATGGCCTTTCAAAGTCATTATGTGGATGTTTAGCGTTTTTTTTTTTTTTTCCTCTCTCTTCCTCTCTCCTATCACGCAGCAGAGCTTTATTTCAGGGGGCACTGGGAAATTATGTGAAGGCATTTTTAAGGTCACCTGCGTTCCTGAACTCCCTTATTAGTGAGATGATGTCTTGTGTTCGGCTTGTCTACTCTCTGAGAGTAAAAGGTCACATTCTCTCTCCCCTCTCTGGTTGGGCTATAGGAAAGAACGAAAGGGAGAGGCAGGAAAAGGAAGCAGGCTGCTGCTGTATCAGGAGCTGCTGAGAGGAAAGAGATGTCTGTCCTGAACCTTAAACCTCTAATTAGCAGCCCTCTCATTCATTTAGAGGAGGGTGGAGCCTGGGAACACCCTTCTGATTGGAGTTCCTTCCAGGGTGTCATGCCAACATTGGGTTTAAGCTGTTTGGGGTCAAAGCAGATACTAAGTGATACAGTACCATTTTAAGAGAGTTTGATTTGCTGTTTCCACAGGGCTTCTGTTTCAACATTCCACGTGGCTGTTTGCTGCAACTTAAACGTAGCAGAAATAGATTATAGAAATAGAAATAGCCAGTCATCAGACATCTGTCATATCATGTCACTTTAGCACATCTCAGTGACTCATACAGTAAATATGAAATAAAATGCTCAACTTAGTATTCGTGCATAACTTCCATATGGTTTTATTGGTGAACCACTGTGAAAATTAAAGTTAAAGTGGTGCATTGTTCTCATTAGACAAGTGGTTGTGATTTGGAAGTGGACTTCAGTAAAGGTAACTCCAGACTGATCTGGGTCAGGTTTCCTGAAACCATCTTAAGCATGAGTAGAACGTAAAGTCCATCTAAGAAAATTTTAAGGTTCTCTGACCATTTCCCAAAACCACTGTTTAAGAACATCATAAAAATGTTTGCGGATTTACAGGTGTTCCATAGATTAACACTGTATGACCATGTTTGGGAAACACATATGTAAGCCAAATGAACATTCTTAAGAATAGTCGTAAAGAATATGCGTAAGCGCATGATCCATCGTTACTGAGAAATCAGGCCCTGTAGATATAATACACATTTGCTAATGGTTTGTTACGGCATAGATATTCTGTAAATAAAATATACTGTAGGACTGTGGGCGGCCACAATAATGATCTTGATGAAGATCTTAATTAGCAGCTCTCCGTGAAAACATAACGCCAGACAGATGCCTGCCATTGCAAATAACATCAGTGTGATGTTTCTCTGAAAATGTCTTTGCCCCCCAAAAAAGTTGTGAGTTCCGGCAATTAATTTACAAAGACTGTTCCATGCAAGGCTTATCAACAGGTCTGCATCTGAAAAAAACTGATAAGTAACACTGAGAGTTGTCTCACACCTTGCACTGGGACTTTTGAAATGAAATCCTGTTATGTTTTGCAGTACTGAGCTCAAAGGAGGGCTAAGTTTAATTGAACTTGGGGAAACAGATTTTTAGATATGTTAACAAAGTATGTTCTATATTTGTATAGTAAACATAAATTATAGAAAGAAAGTTACAAAATCTGTTTATGCAATAGTAACAAGATGGTTATTACATATTTAAAAAGTACCATTCATTACAGTGTATTTACAACATAATTGTCATGACATCTGTACACTATGCCTATTTTTTTTATTCTTGCCTAATGTCCAAAACATTATTTTAGAACTGTCTCCATCTCCAAATGAACAAAGAACACCCCACTAATACACTAATACCAGCCCATTTTGTGCATTGCCACATATTCCACTAAAATTTCATCAGTCTTGCCCATGCTGACCTATCGAGTGCACTGCAGTAATATTTTAACAATTGTGTTATAAAGCTGCATCTTCATAAGAAGATTTAACACTTTAATGTGTGAGCAGAAGTGAGATTTCTCTGCTGCAGACAGATGAAGTGTGTGCACTGGCTGAGTTTGGGTGCTGGTTGTCTCCCCGGGCCCAAGTCCCAGTTTACATTATTTACTCTGCTCATGATGGACAGCCGATCTCAGTGAACTCAGTGAGGGAACCAGGCACCATGGACATAATCACAGAGAGAGCTTATTCGTCTGTCTCCTCACCCATTAAAAGCATGTAAGCATTCATACACACACACGGACACACACACACATTCACACACGTATAAATACACACACACACACACACACACACACACACACACACACACACACACACACACACACACTGTTTCTTCCAACACACACGCTTGAAGTAAACAATTCGCCATTTATTGACCATGACTCACAGGATACACTTAGCTGAAGTTTTAATTAACAGACCTGGACAACTAATTGACTTCAAGCCTTGTAATTCCGGGATGTACACATCATGAACAAAATAGGCTCAGGACACGACGGTGGACGGTAGCGATCACAAGTGAAAGAGGAGGAAGAACTCGGCACCCCTTTAATCATTGGCAATCATTCACACCGTTCAGGAGTTCTGCTGATGAATGCTTTACTCGCTGCGGCCTTCCGAAGCTCTCTTAGATTTATTAAAACATACTATAAAAAGAATGGAGTAAAAATAACTGACACCGATATCTGTATTTGTCACTCTGTGTGGCACCAGACCAGTCCTCTCCTGGGATCACAGTGTGTGAGTGTCTGTGTGTGTGCGCGTGCGTGTGCCTGTGTGTGTGCGTGTGTGTGTGTGTGTGTGTGTGTGTGTTGTGGGCGTTGGGGGTGGGGGGTGCATGTGTGTCGGTGTCTTTTCGATTAACCTCAGGATAGAGAACAGCAAACCCAGAGGGCCACATGAAAACACCCATGTACACGCATAAACACACACTTCAGAGGAACACACTCCATCAACACATATTGTGATAGCAAATTCTTGCCCTGTGATATTTAAAGCACTTCTCATTTTCACCCTATGACGATTTCCCCCATCCTGGCCAAGCAAGACCTGCAGCCTGTGGCCCACTCACCAGCATAACTAACCTTTGGCATTTCACAAAAAAAAAAAAAACCCTCCTCGAGCCTGCCAGCTAATAACTCAAAATAATTACGACAAAAAAAGCCATAAAGGTTATCCATTTATCGGTGCTGGAGGAGAAGCAGACAGTACAGGATTAGTGAACCAAATAAAGAGGCATTAAGACTAATATTCAAATCAACAGGGAGATGTGGCTCCTCTGTGGGCTGATGCAAACATTACCATAGCAACAGACAGTTGTGAGCGCTGTTGTTCTCTCTGTTTAGGTGTGTAATATATTTTTTGCTCTTGTTTGGTTTCATGTTTCTTTGTAAAATCTTTTTAGCGTTTCAGGTGTGTCTGTGTGTGTGTGTGTGTGTGTATTCATTTTGGGAAGGGTGTGCTGGTACATGAGTCATTCCAAAGGAAGTGCCAGGGTATTCACCAGAAAGGTAATCTCTGATCGAGTTTAAGTGGCAATCTCTTTATTACAACACACATGACATGACAAAACTGCAGTTGTGAGGTGATTTTGTGTATTTTTTTTTTCTGACAGTAGCTAGCTAGTCGCCTCTGTTTTCAGTATAATTTGTCGCGGCTGTGGGGGACGAGTGACTGCCTCCCTGAGCCATGGAATCGATGTGGAAGGAGTGACGGTACAGGACTGGGGCTGGGGAAGAGAAAGAGAGAGACAGATGGAGTAGAGAGAGAGAGAGAGAGAGAGAGAGAGAGAAAGATGAGAAAGGAGGAGAACAACCAGCAATGATGATGGGAGTGGGGTATTTTCTTATCATCCCCTCTATGGCTATAGCGGCCCCTATTTTCACCCATCAGAAATGTATTCACACACACACACACACACACACACACACACACACACACACACACACAACTAGGTAGACCAAATATGTTGCCTGAGGGTGTGGAAAAGAGAGTCATAGTCAGGGAGGAAAGATGAAGGTAACACTATCATATCAGTGAGAAAAACAGAGATAGACTCTCTGTGTGCAGGTGTGTGTGCGTATGTTTGTGTGTGTCTGTGTGTGTTTGAGGAGATAGAGAGAGATGGAGATGAAGGGAAGCAATGGTGTCATATCAGAGGGAGAAAGAGAGACGGAAAATGAGAAAGATTGAGACAGATAGCACTGCAGAATGGAAGATATTGGAATTACTGGAAGAGGTATTATGTTCAAAGCGGCTCAACTTCAGTGCCTTTTGGTATGAGGGGTAGGAAAAAAAATCTAATTCGGATTTGTAAGTATTTAACAGAAAAAGGCTTCACTTTTAGGAAGCAGTTTTCAGAGGAACAGTTGGCCTCTAGTTGCAGTCAACTTTTATCTGTGAGCATCCTTTTTTTGGTCCCTGTCATTTCCATTATGTAGTCTTTGTATGAAAACTGTGACCTTTTCAGGTCAAATTAACCTGTCTGTGTTGTCATTACTGGAGACAAACCACAAAGGTGGAAATCTGGAACTGACAAGTCACATGCTGTGGGCCTGCAGTTTTTCCTGCTTAACAGAAAGGTTAAACAGACCAAAAGAGACTGACAACTATGATCATATAACCAAAAACAGAAGGGATGGCAACTTGCATGAAATATGTTTGCATCTGAATGCAGACAACGTATGTGATGTGAAAGATGAAACTGTTCCTAGACATCCTTGCAACTTATTTTAGTTTCATCTTAACATCTTGTCATTTGACTTCCAGTTGCAATAAATTGAGGGAATTCCTTACACATCATTGAAGTGTTTAACAATTCTAACAGTTGCATCTTCATGTAAAACATTTTCAGGACCTGGAGCCACTAGAGTTGAAATCTCAGATGCTACACCAGGTCTGTATTTTGTAATCACCTGAAACTGCGGCAGGCGATATGCTGACATGTCCTTAAGAAGTGTGTGTGTGTGTGTGTGTGTGTGTGTGTGGAGGGGGAGGGTGGCTTCTGTTGCATCAAGAACGCTGAGAGCCAGCGGGACTTCAAGCTCGCTTTGCCTGCTAATGATTTAAATAGAACTCAATTAGTGGACGTGTGACAGGCAGGAGTGGGTGTCATTTGTCATGGAGAGGGAGAATAAGACATCTCAGGTGAGGTTCTTAGAGATGCTCAAAAAACGTGACTTATGATTGATTCAGCAAAGATGTCATTTGAATTCTGTTCGGTCAGAGGCTTTTTTGAAAGCACACTAACTGATCTGTGTCGGGTTTCCCAAAAACATCTTAAGCCTAAGTAGTTTGTAAAGCCCTCTTACAGAAAAAAGATCTTAAGTGTCTCTGACCTTTCTTGAACACATTGTTGTTTAAGAACATCGTAAAAAATGCTAGCAGGTTTGCTAGTGATCCATAGAACACTTTAAGACCATGTTTGGGATACGTATAGGAAAGCCAAACAAACATTCTAAAAGGACCAGGGGTGTAGTGGGTGTCGGACGCTGCACTACTGAGTCCCCCTACTTCTTGGAAAAGATCATTTAAATATTTATAATTATTAAAATATTAATAAGGCACATGTTACCACATGTCAAGCAAACTTCTCCAATAAGCCTTGTATTGTCATAAACAAATGCATTTAACATTGATTACAGGATGGCCATAATCACACAGTGACACAGACGTAACTTGGAGGATGACGTAACTTGGTGTCTATGCAGTTAGGCAGGCATCAATAAAATCGCAATATTTATTTTTTCTTTCTTTATTTATTATTTCTTTACCTGCTCTCACCCGTATCTACTGAGAAACAATGACACTGGTAAATGTCACCAAAAGATCAGCCTGGTTGGTGCTGATGCAGCTGTAGATACTTAGGGCAGTGCTGTGAATGGAGACTGACGAGATGACAGTGAAAAAGTTTGACCACACCTGAGCCAACTGCAGACTGTGTGCCTCTGTCCTGTGACACAATAAGACACAATAACACTCAGTAACACACACTAATAGAGCCATGTGCTGCAATGCAGTTGTTTGTGCTGTCACCATCAGTTATCTTTACCTTTGCCACACCATCTAATATACTTACCCTCACTCAGGACAGTGCGCTGTCAGATACATGCTTTTTCCTGTTACACCTGAGCTGTGAGCAGATTTTGAAATACAATAGTCTTTTTGTTAGAAATTCAATGATTTGACTGTTGCTCTTCTAAATCTGCTGTTTTCCAGATTAATTCTTACTAACTCCACTGAGCTCTAGATATAATAGTGGAGGATTCTGTTTTATGCAGTATATTTACAGAGGACCTTGTGACTCTCTGCAGTCCTTGGCTTTTTAAGATTTGAAAGAGATAAAACCAAGTCCATGACATACAATACAGCCATACAGACATACAACAGCAACACTTCCCAGGCCATTAAGGCAAAGATAATTGAATACTGCTTATATACGGTTTTACCCTCTCTGAATAAGGCATTCTACCACATCCGTCAACAACCAGCATGAAGCACCTAGTGTTTTCTGTGACAAATGGGTTTATGATTACTCTCCCTGTTCATTGTTTAATGATTGTACTAACTAATTACTGTTCGGCAACAATATCTGTCTTGCATTGGGATTACAAGGTGCATCTCCAAAGCCCAGAGAGGTGAAGCCACACCCACTCAAAGATTGTGCCTATGGCCAAACAACAACCATGGGTATATCTGTTAGCAACCCCACTCCCACTCATGTTATATTGCTTAATTATTGTTCACACCGTTTGATTAATATCCTGTTCATCTGAAGATATTAAAAGCTGTTGGTGGAAATTGTTCACTGAAATTATTTATTCCAGGATGTGTGCATTACACCAAGCCAAGTAGTTATTTTTTGTTATAATGTAGTTTAGTAAGTCTGTATTTGGTTATTTTTTTGACAAATTATGCATTTGTATTCTGAGTCAGTATAATGTCTAATAAATGTGTTTTATTGAACCTGCAAGCTATGTAATATTTTTGCCACATATTGTGGAAGACTGGTGGTTGTGAGTTTTTATTAAGATTTAACTACTTTTATTATGTAAGATTCGGCCAGTCTTAAATGTGTTGAGGCAGGGGTAATGGATGAGATAATTAAATGCATCTTTAATGAATTCAAGGGAAAACATTAAAAAATAATAGCACAAGGTACAAGTCTGGGCTAGCGGCGGCATTTCTGTGCAGAGATTTTATTATGACTAACAAACAGCAATGGCAGCAGCACCAACATGAACTGCATACAACTGACTTTGTAGAGAGAGTGTGCCTCTTGGCGACAGGCTTGTGTGCTGTCAGCGTAGTCGTGTCAGTAGCCTGGCTGGTGACAGCCAAGATGGGGTTAGAGGCGAGGGAGGGAGAGAAAGAAAGAGAGAAAAAGAGAGAGAGAGAGCATGTCTAAATCAGATAAAAGAAGCAAATACTGACAGCTGCTTCCTTTGACCTCCAACTACAGCCTCAGCAACACCACATCACCCCCACCCCAACCCCAACCCTCAATCCTCAATCCTCAATACATTCCCACAGCAGTGGAGACCCTATGCCAGCCAACCCAAATGTTACTGCTGCTGCTGCAGGGCATGGTGCTAATGTTCTACCAGGGGAGGCTTGACCAAGGTGGCCCTGTTCCGGTTTCTGTTCCTGATTGTGGGCAGAGGGGAGGGACACAACAAAATTGGCTTTGTTGGAACAAGACACTCAGAGACAAGGAGAAAAAAAAAGGAGGGGGGGGGGGGGTAGAAATAGAGAGATAGTGACAGAGAGAAACCGACAGAGGCTGGGGGTGAGTGGAGAAGGGACTGGGTTTCAGTGGGGATGGCAGCAGTAACTCTGGCATACTTTCAGGGGTTACTCACAACCGATCCTCAGCAAACAGCCCTGAGCTACAGCACATAACAGGCAGGGGAACTCAACTCATAACAAAGACCTTGGAGAGATCCACAGGGTGAAAAGCATAGTGAGCCAGAGATAGAGAGATAGAGAGAAAGAGAGCTAAATGTCAAAGAATGGGACAGGGAATGAGAAACTAAAGGCAAAGAACAACCTAGTGTAAGAGAGAAAGAGAGAGTGAAGTATGGAGTGAACATATAGACAGAAAGAAAAGACGATGAAAAAGCACGAGTGAGAAAGAAAGAAAGAAAGAGACAGAGAGAGAGCGAACAAACCCCACAGAGAGGGATAGAGACCCAGTGCAAGACGACAAGCTGAGGTGCGGCGGCGCCGTGGTTCTGCGGCGCTAGCAGGTGATTTTTCACCCAGCTCATTAGGGTGGCAGCCAACATGGAGGGGGGAGCGCCGGGGTCGGAGCGAAAGGAGAGACAGCGCCCGGGCCCTTCCTCAAGGTCAGGCCTGCCCGATACATCACAGGCAGCCTGGCCCCGCGGCCTCCGCGTCTCGACACACCATGGTCACAGGAACGTGTCGCGCCATCCAAACTAATCACCCGAGTGGGCTGAGAGTCGCCGTCAAGGCAATCCAGTCATCTCTCGCGACCCTGCCCTTCAACTCCAATAGGAGGGGTGAAATATCAACCCTGACAGCAATGTATGCAGATGTCTGTGAGGATGATCAAAAATCAATAGATGATTAAAATTGTCAATATGTCAGAACTGGGAAAATAAGTGTGATTGCATATCGTCACCTTGCTAAAAGAATCACAAAAAAAATAAATTTCTTGATGATTTGGCCAAAAACAAAATTTTGGCCAAAAAATGACATAGGCAATTATTTAAGCAAGGTGACGATATCACATGAT
Organism: Nematalosa erebi; assembly: GCA_036025975.1. Lineage (NCBI taxonomy): Eukaryota > Metazoa > Chordata > Actinopteri > Clupeiformes > Clupeidae > Nematalosa > Nematalosa erebi. Next base: position 3,092 of record JAVQKI010447683.1, on the reverse strand, counting down.
TGCTTAAAAACTGCTAAAAAATGGTCAAGTTATCTTATTACAGGCACGCCAAACATCATCATGTGGTGTATATTTATATTTTCTGATGAACAATCTTCACAGGATTAGGGGTTATTTTGGTCCCCACTGGAATCCATTTGGATTTCAAGACAAGGATTATTTGGACATGACAAAGCAAAAAAAAATCTGTGACAGAGAGAGAGAGAGAGAGAGAGAGAGAGAGAGAGAGAGAGAGATTGAAGAAGCAAGAAGAGGCAGAAGGCGGAAGAGATCTGCCACTGGAATGTGCAGGCTTTTTACTCGGATAAGCGAACGCACTGAAAGATTCAACGAGTCATTATGGCTAATCAATCAGCTTTGTCGTGGCGGGTGCAGGTTTGACAGCATATGGCAGCCTCCCGCCAGAGTATTTTAGGAGAGGAGTCGAGCTCTCCTCGCCCAGCGGGGAGGAGAAGAAGTCGGCGAGAGACGGGGGCCAAACTCTTGCTTCTTTTCTCTGCATGTCCCCCCGCTGGTGTTTCTGCTGCACACACACATTTCATGACACGTCCAGTGAGGTTTTTTTTCTCTAAGCTGATCTAGTTTGGGCTGTTTTTCTCTCTCGCTCTCTCTCTTGGTTGTGTGGTTGCATAGATTATGTCCCGAAGAAGATTGTACTTTTGTTCAGAAAAAAAAGTGATCTCTTCTTTTATTCCTCTTTTTCCTCCTTCTTTCCTTCTATCAATCTTTTAGCCATCTACTTGCATCTTCCCTCTCTCTCTCTCTCTCTCTCTCCCTCTGTCTCTCTCCTTATTTTTCTTCCCTATCTCTGGCTCTGTTCTCATATGATCATTATTATTAGATTTTTCTTTTGAGGTTGTCTTCAGATGGAGGCTCTCTTTATCTCTAGGTTTAGAGGGGCTCAGGGGGCTATCATCAGTAATCAGGATGATAATGCCCGTCTGCCCGCCTGCCATGATGTGGCACAGCCATCCAGGTGTTCCCGGAGGGTGATGGATGTTTGCCACATTATGCAGACAGACGGCTGCTCTCCGCAACACCTCTGTGTGCCTTTGTGTGTGTGTGTGTGTGTGTGTGTGTGTGTGTGTGTGTGTGTGTGTGTGTGTGTGTGTGTGTGTGTGTTTTTTTTACTGGAAAATCTTTCCAGGCTCAGTTTCCCGGCAGTTACCTCAGCTCAGCAGAGGGACTGTGTGTTTGTGGCTGAGCATTTCTGTGTGAGTGTGTGTGTGTGTGTGAAAGAGAGAAGGAGTATTTGTGTGTGTGACTGGGAGACAGAGATGGAGAGAGAGAGAGAGAGAGAGAGAGGGAGCAGTTCCCCCTCCCCTATGTCAGGTTTCCGACTGAAATCCAATGTGCCCTCTTCAGTTTCCAAAAGGACCTTTTGTGGCTTTCTGGTGTCACGAGCGTAGGGCGACCACCAACACCACAAGAGAAGAGACGGAGACCAGGAAGCAGGAAAGACATAGAGAGTTACTCATACAGGATAGCAACATTACACATGCAGGATAGCAACATTACACATGCATGAACAAACAGGCAGCCTGGCACTTAGAGTCATATACTGTACAGTACAGTACTACATACAGTATGCACACACACACACACACACACACACACACACACACACACACACACACACACACACACACACAAACACAATCCGGCTCTCTGGCAGACCGTTAGAAGTACACTCACAGAGCAAACAGACCAGACGCACACACACACATACACACACACTTCTCCGTTGCACCCAGAAACATTTATTATTTATACAGGAAATCATAGGAGGCCCTTAATTGGAGGCTGTGCAGCCTGCATCTGGGAGCCAAGCGGGGCGCTGTCACTGCCGATCTGCAGCCTACTCCACGCTCTGATAGAAACGCACACGTGTCACACTTTCATGTGTCCCTCCTGTTGACTGTAAAGGATGTAATTACCACTCACGTCTGCCGACCTCAATCACACCCCCACTCCCCCCACCAGCCAGCACACACACACACTCACACACACATACATACACTCACATACATACACTCACACACATACACCAACACACACACACATACACACACATACACACAGTCTTTCTCTCTCACACACACAGAGACACACACATCCAAATATACTAACACAAACATACAAAACACACATACACACAGTCTCTCTCTCATACACACACACAAATATATAGTAACATAAACATAAAACACACACACACACAAACACAGATACAAAGATACACCCCCTGTCAACCTCCACTTTACCTATGACTACCCTCTTACATCAACCACCACCCCCACACCCCCCTCCCCATCTCCCTTCACCACCACCTCTCAGTCTTCTCTTGCTGATTATCACGCCTTGCTCCCAGACTGCCGGATGCTAATTCTGCGCTTGTAGTCTTAGAGAATCGCTCCCACTGGCAGCAGGTAGCACGGTGATAAAATATGCTAACAGTGAGGCAGCTGCTCCCCAACTGCCAATCATTGCGCTGGGGAATGAAGTCAGTAGTGCAGCCTGCCTAATGATGCCCCAGTCAGAGGGAGAGAAGGCAAGATGTGGCGGGAGAGCAAAAGGAGAGGCAAGAAAGAGACAAAAAATTAAACAAAGAGAGAGAGAGAGAGAGAGAGAGAGAGAGAGGAAAATGGGAGCTGCTAGAAGCAGAAAAAAGAAAAAAAGAAAGACAGAAGGAAAGAGAGAGGGGAAAGAAAGGAAGAATTACAGGGCATTTGGCCCAAGCATGTGCGTACCTGGCGGGGCATGCTCAGACGCTGAGGTGCGGCATTCTAATGACAGAGCAGCTGCCCGCGACGTCACCTCTGTCATTGTGAGAACCGGCGTCGCCGGGTGTCTGGGGCCTCTCTGTGCCCGGGCGTCCCACCTCTCATCCTTGCCACTGGCCCCTTAATGACAGCCTATGCACGGGTGCTCAGCAAGGCAGCGCCATGGAGACCTGCTCCGATGGCATGGCAACAAAGGGCCCGTCTGACAACCTTACTGCTCGTCACCTTTTGAAAAGAACCCAGAGTTAGTCAGAGACTTGCGCTCCACTCTGATTGAGGGGTGGGAAAGAGAAAGAGAAATAGAGAGAG
>JAVQKI010447648.1:0-10067 GCA_036025975.1 Nematalosa erebi | reverse complement strand
TTGCAAGCATCATTTTTTATGCATGAAGTACAAGTGCAAATACTGTACTTTATGTATTGTGTGTAACATACCATGAAACATCTGAAGACAAGTTGTGGTTCAAAAATTGTATGACTGTACACTTTTACAGATCTAAGCAAGTCCCTTGCTACGCTGCAAACAGTCATGGCCTCAGGTGTCTTACCGGACTGGAGCCGAGGCTGCGGAGCTGGCACTGGAGCTGGACGCTCCTGCTTGTGTGCCAAATTTCTCCTGGCGGCGCCGTACATCACGTGGTGGTTTGGCAACCGAGTTCACATACGCCATCTTCACCTGACGGCCTGTCAACAAAGTAGTGTCATTTTCCCGTAAACTGGAAACACAGCCCTGGTCAAAATTTTCAGCATTGACTTTCAGTTCTGCAAATTTTGTAGCTTCAGGTGTTTGTGTTTTGCATATTACCAGTAAGTCATTACAAATAGCTTCATAACCATAAACAATAAATGTAATTTTACCAAATTTGACAGAAATTTTAGTTGTGACCATATCCTCAGTGCAAATAAAAAAAAAGTGTTATTTCAGCTGACTTTAACTTGCTGGCAACCATTTTAACTTTCTATAAGATTCTATAAAAACCAACATATTTGTTAAGTGGAGGGAAGAAGTGCTTAGATGACATTTTCATGTGATAGCAATGCCCAATATAGTCCTAGTGGGGCATGTGTGTGAGCGTATTTATGCACATTTAGGCCATCTAGTGGGAGGCCAAGCTGTCAGTATGTCTCCTGTGGTGGGAGTGCGCGTGTGTTTACCTTTGGGGCGGTTGGCGTGGGCCGAGCTGATGTTCTGTGTGAGCATGCGCAGGCGCTCCTCTCGCTCGTCGTGCAGGCGCAGGTACAGCTCCCGCCATGACTCGTACTCCTGAGGAGACTCCCGCTTGAAGTCACGCTGGCAGTGCTTCATCCACAACTCATCCGTTTCCTCCATGAAGTGCTGCAGGGGAGGGAGGGAGGGAGAGAGAATGAGAGGGAGAGAGAGTGAGATGTCACGTCACAGTGTAGTATCTGGGAGTTGGTGTTCGTATGCATGCTTGATTCGTATACAAGGATGAACACCAAGGGGTAGAAGTACTCCTGTGTGTGTGTGTGCTGTGGGCTATATAAACAGCATGAGTGGATCTATCTACACACCCACCTGATTGCACTCCTCAATGCGGTACAGCTGTTCTGGGGTGCAGCGTTCTAGCACCGGCTCCAGAATCTCAAATGGCACGCCCCCAACCTCATCAATTGCTATGGACACATCATCAATAAGAAATTTATTAAGTGCACCCTCGGCAACACCTACTACATGAACACTCTGTTCTGAGTCCATTAGTACTCGCATAGAGGAATGTTATGGTAACAGGTGACCGGTAACTATTGCAATGGCTTAATCCCCAATATTATACCCTTCTGCAGGCTCTAGTAACATTCATTTAAAAACAATAAACTTTCAAAATCATTATTTGTCATAATTGTCTCTTTGTTGACACTCACAGTCAATGTTATTCTGGAGAACTCGGATGCACTGTTCATAGAGACTCATCATTTTTGGCAGGTAGGCGGTCTTTGCGCCAGAGTACACCACCATCTTAGAGTTAAACCGCCGGCCCGTGAAGCCAGCATCCTCCTCATCGTAAGACACGGGAACTAGAGGAAGGGGAAGAAGAAAGTGATTGATTTACTGGACAGAAAGGTCAGACACCATAGCACCAGCTACTTATTAGTCTGTCCAGAACACGAACACACACACACAAAATTGATAATAACTTCCTATACGATCACTTCTACATTATTACTCATATGAAGCTGCAAAACTGACAATGTCAAGAGTTGCTATGACTGCTTGTCAGACACCCGAGCAGAAAGAGGGTGGAGAGAGGAAGCTTCCAGAGTGAAGGCAGGGAGGGTGGAGCTCACCTTTGCGTCTCTGCGGGGAAACTGGCGTGTGCTCTATCGAGGGGAGGGGCCGGTAATTGGGCTGGATGGCTGGCAGAGGAATGTCAGGTAGGGTGGGCACCACATCCACCACCTGAGAAAGAGAGAGAGAGAGAGAGAGAGAGAGAGAGAGAGAGATCATAAAAGCCAGTGCACACCAAGTGTAAATTTTCTCACAAAATTTCACAGGCTTAAAGGACAAGTTCGGTTAAACACTTAAAGCTTTGTTTTCTGATCGTTTATGATTAAGATTGAAATTTTGACGAAAGCATCTGTTTTGAGAATTTTAGGCTGTTGCAATAGCACCCTCCCCACCTAGAGAATGGCTGCATAGGTTCAGTGCTGCAATCTTTCATTTATGGCATTAAACTTTCATTGGTAAAAACGTAAAACTCACCGAGTGTTAGGTTACATTCACTGATGCGCTGACACAAAAATTATTGCAAAATGTAACCTCCATCAGCTTGTATTGCTTCAAACTCTTGGGCGTAAGTATACGGGTTTCAAAAAGTAGATCCACAGTTGAGAATAAACGGTCTAAAAGCTGTTGGAAACAGTTGAAAGCAGCGATTTTCGTCTCAGTGTATCAGTGAACGTTACTGACCACTCGGTGAGTTTCACGTCTTTACAAACTAGGGTTAAATGCGTTTTATGAACGATTGCAGCACTGAACCTATGCAGCCATTCTGTAGGTTGGGGGGCTGCTATCGCAACAACCAAAAATTCTCAAAACAATGTCATTTGTCAAAATTTCAATCTTAATCATTGTATTTCATCATAAACGATCAGAAAACAAGGTCTGTCTTAAGTCTTAAAAAACAAACTTGTCCTGTAAAGGGTCCTTTGCCCACGGGCCATACAGCTCTACAACACCACCCAGAGGAATGAGACAGACTGGTCTGCTTGATTCTCCACCACACAGATACCCTATGTCTGATGCCTGGACCTCACCTGGTTTACTTTTACTTTTCCTTGTCATCACCCTACCCAAGCCAAGACATGATTGAACTGGACTGGACTGGACTCTTACTGGGCTACTGCACAGACCCCACCCACAACATCTTCTCATTATTTACTCTTTTCTAGATATCAAGGACTGGACTGAGTTTTTGCACTGCTCTCTTAACTGCTTATATTGTTTTTTATATATATATATATTGCCATGTTTTATAATACGTAGCCTTTACTTATTCTCTGCCTGGGACAGAATCACTGGAAACTCGCAGCTTTACGTCACAATCGTCAGTTTCAGAACACAGAGCACCGTTTCCCTCCCTCCGCAAGCATTGCAGCATATTTCCAAAATTCTCATTTCTGTTTTCGAATTTCCGGCATGCACAGACCTTTCCATTGTGGGTAATACTACATGGAGCGTCTATAGAGTGACTGGTGGAGCGGTATGCAGGTGAGTGATTCTAAGAGAGCAGATGGGTAGCACAGGCTCCAGGGCACAGAGGAGTGGTGCAGGCTGGGCCCGGGACTGTGGTGAACAGAGTGGACGAGCAAGTTCCTCTAGGAACAGCTGTGGTGATGACTATGGCTCTACGCCATGTTGCTCTCGCACATCTACCTTCAGTCAGTCTTGTGAGGAGTGTCAACTCAATTATTTCAGTGTAAGTCTTCGCTAATAAAACTACAAACATGGAAAACATCTGGAACATTTTCACCAACTTCAAAGCTACACCAGAACAAAGAGAATTGGGATAATAAACAGTGCACATGAATTCAGTGAATTACAGAACACAACAACTCAGAAACATCAAATCTGACACATCAAAATAGAATGAGGCAGGTGGAAGGTTAAAACTAAAAGGGGTTCGGCTAAAGTCAAGTCTCGCATATTCTCGCCATTACAGTTACAGATACAGAACTGAATGAAACACTAAAGCACAGGGGTGGGGCGAGGGGGGGGGGGTAGTGTTTGGCCTCCTCAGTTCTGGCCATGGCACTCCCAGAGACACACAGGAGACACGCCTCGCATGCTCACTCGCCACACATGCCTTATCTCACACTATCTATTCACAATGGCAACGGCCATAGCAGTCCTATGTATCAACACTACAGAAGTACAGTACACAAGTTCTAATTCATGCATTTCAATATTTCAAAATTTCCTATAGGCCTAAATAGCGCACGCCTAAGCTCATCCAAAGTAGCCTATTTTGCTTTCTGACCAGTGGTAGTTCCAGCTTTAAAGTAATTTGTGGTCTACCTGCCGGTTCTCCCTACATGCACCCCCTAACATCAGCAAACAATCCTTCTCCGAATAAGGCGTGCCATGCAAATTAACAGAAGATTAATTATTAACGCACAGAAGGCTCACAAATAGACTACCCTTTTCCAAGACTATGTTTTTCATGTTTATTTAGGCCTACCTTATATCTTAATCTTTGTTTGAAATGCCGGTATAAGCTACAAGTAAACTGCAGTTTCAGCCTAACTGATTTATAGCGTTCAGACCGTTTTGTCTTTGCCCCCTGATCTATGGGCAACAGGGTAAAAAGAACACTGCTCTACAACCCAGATAAACAGGACATTTGGGCATAATTTCTGCCCATATCTGTATCTCCTTCAGGGAAAACAGCAGATGGATGTGAAGCTCTGGGTCTCACCTTCCTGCGTTTCTCTGGCTTCGGGGTGATGGGGGCGGAGGCGGGCTCTGAGCGCTTGCTGCTGCTGCGGGCGCCATTGGTGGCGCTGGGTTTGGAGGGCGGGACAGGGGGCGGGGCAACCACAGCAGGCTTGGGGGGAGGTTTGAGCAGCTTCTTCTTCTTCTTGGTCGGGGTGGGCGCGTCGTACGTCAGGAAGGACTCAAAGGACATGGTCGGAGCCTCAAACTCCTCCCTTTCCTCCTCCTGAGGCTCAGCCTCCTCCCGTTTCACATGAGACCTCCCTGCAAAGGTCAAGAGGTCAAAAAGGGGCCAACAACTGCCATGTCTGTAGAACCATCTTTCAAAATGCTACAGAAATGACCATCAATAAGACAAGTCATACATGTTCTTTATACATTGTGACACGTCAGCTTAACATGCACATATATCACACACATACACACACACACTTACCTTCGCTTCCTCCCTTCTTGTCCTTCCTGCTGTCATGCGGTGTGCGTTTCTTGTCATGTGACGTGTGTGAGTTTTTATGTTTGTCTGGCCGATGTGTGCTGCTGCTGCTGCTACTTGTCTGTTCCCGGTCACCACTCCTCTTGCCTTCTACGCCCCGACTACTCGTCGCCGACTGGGACGACTGTTTCCGACGCTCCCCCTCCGAGCCACCGGGGGCGCTGTGGCGGTCCCTGGGCCTGTCTCTGTGGTCTCTGGCTGGGTCCTGGTGGGGTCTGCTGTGGCGAGGCTCTTTCCGTGGGGGGCTGGGTGCGGACTCCTCCTGCGGACTGTCGTACGCCGTGGGCTGATACTGTGGAAGGCGTTGGCCCATCAGGCCAGGCGCCGTGGGGCTGTACGCTTGCGGAGGAGACGGGGAGTAGTCGTGTTGGTATCGGCTCATTGGTCGTTGGTCCTCCTCCTCCTCCTCCTCCTCCATCTCCTCCTCCTCTTGTTCATGGTGATCATACTCTTCCTCCATGTGCTCCTCTTCCTCTTCCTCAACATGGTGGAACTCTTCCGGAGAAGGCTCACGGACTCGTTTATGGCCACGGTTAATGTCTGCCGCCAACGAATGTGAGCGGACATCTTTAGTAGGAGTAGGCCTGTGGGAAAACAAGATGAAGGCCAACATTTCAAAACAGCTTTTGGGAGAACAAATTCAATGGACAACATGTAAAAACGTTGGTCTGCATTGCCATTAACAACCAGTAGGACTTCAGTAATTTAGGGCTTTATAATAAGGCTGTATTCCCAGAGAGACCCTGTGTCATTATCCTGCATTACTTGTCCAACAGAGAAGTGATACAGTAACTGCCTCCTCAGTGTGTGTGTCCACATAGATGGCAGGATTATGGGCAGCCAGGATGCATGACTGAACCACATTAAAGCCACACAGGGCAGGTTATCATAACGCAGTGTTATAACAATGCCAGGAAAGCAACAGAGGGAGCCAAGAGGGCCTTCTTTGACCCTGTAACCCTGCAACTTAACCATCGCAGTCATCCATGCTGGTAAATGAACCTAAAGTGTTGCCTGATTTGCATTTAAGCATGCGTCAGGATATTCAAGTACATCAGTGTTATTTTCAAAACCAACGATAGTAAAGGAACAGAATGTATTTCTGTTGGCTGCCAGGCCCATTTGTGCAACCCTCCAGATGCAAGCCAAGTTGCTGTGCATCCTATGCTGATGCTTACCATAACAGAATCTTGCAAGAAAGCGTATGAAAGCGTATGAACAATATGAAATACTACAGTCTATTAACTAAAGGCTGACCATGTAGTGATCTAAGCATAGTACACGCCGTCAGTTCTAATCACAGTGCAATCATGATTATAAATTTGAGCAAGTTAGGAAGATTTTCTTTTGAGTTACTGAGTGATTGATCTCACTTGCTCTGATCAGCAATGTTTGGTTTTGAAATCTTCAGGCGGTGGGTAGCACATATGCAATATCGTCAAAAAGTTGTGGCAGGTTCCACCATCCCACTTATTTACACTGGATTGGGCCTGCAGTGGGAGGAGGGTTATTCGGTGGGGCCTGGACAATTCACCAACACATCTCTCTCAGTCTATAAAATACACATTTTGATTGACTTGATGACCACAGTGCAATAACCACAGGAAATGTGTCAGTGTAAAAGAGCCTAAAGAGATATAGACTTACCGGTCAGCAGACTGGGGAACTAGTTTCTTCCATTTAGCCACTATATTCTTTGCCATATCTCCCACCAAGTCATGTTTGCGTAAAGAATTCACAGTTTTCCCAACACCCGTTTCCTGTCAAGGAGGAAAAAAAAAAGACCATTTTTACATTTTGTGTATCCGTCATTAATACAGACTTATTACATCTTATCCCTTACTGCTTGCATTTTCTGATGTTTGTTTAGCTTACAAATCAGTGGTTCCCTCCCAGGCTGAGATCCAGTGCAGAGGACTCACAGACTTTTATTTGATTCAGTGATTAAACAAGTCATGTTTTCGTGGGGGTTACCAGAAGAGACTTACAATGCTACAATTCAGTGTCTCAAGGACATGAACATTAGCCTGGTGCCCGAAACGCTTTCACATCTTCTCATTTTGTATAAAGCGTCTGGAATCCCTCAACTGGCGTACGTTTCCCTTCTTGTGGGCAGATATTTTCTGTGAACTTTAACAATACTGGGCATGCCCGAGTCCTCTATTCGCTGATCACACAGCCCCAAAAAATTGTCGTTGGAAGTATGCTAAGCTAATGAAGAGATCCCTGACTGCTGTCGCTAAATGTGATATTGAGCAGAAGCACTGGGAGGCGCTAGCCTGGCTGCATAAACATAGTTTGTCTTATAAATGTTAAAGTTTCAACCCAGAAAACTGGACATACAGCACAAGAATCCATGAGTGAGGCTGATAATTCCTAAGGCAGATTCCTAAAGCAGAATTGTCTCAGTATAGAATCACATGCAATTGGGGTTATATGTGAGCAACAGAAAACATTAATCTTCATCACAGTATATAAACAACACAGTGGCTCAACAAGATGCAATTCACCTCTACCAAAACAGCATGTGAACAAGACCACTGTGTACACAAAGGAGCACACATCAGTGTTATTACACTCCATAAAGAGGCCATAAAGAGGCCATAACCGTCTGAAACAGACTGGTGATGAAGATGTTGCGCAATCGCCCAGGGCAGTGCGAGGCAATCTGTGCATAATCCCCTGATGCTAATGCCCCCGCTGTTTCTCTGGAGACAAAAAGGGGGGAAAGTGCAGACTCACCACCAGGATGTCCACAGTCATGGGCAGATCTGCCAGCCTCTTCAGTGTCTTTTGCAGCTGAAGACAGACAGACAAACACACACACACACACACACACACACAGAGAGAGAGAGAGAGAGAGAGAGAGAGAGAGAGAGAGAACATGCAGATGATAATGCAATACTAAAATCAGTTCTGTTGTCAGTATTATTATAGCAAATACACATTCTTACACATTCGCAGTGGCTGGCAGAAAGATTTTGTTAGATACAAGAAAAGCAACCCTTAGGTCCAAGTCCAAATATAGCAAGAGCAGGCACTACAGGAAGCAGATCCCCGGAGTTTACACTTGCACTTTCTAGTGGCAAGGGACACCTGGCACCAGGTGCGACCCAAAAGGAGCAAGAAATCTGACTCCTACTCTCGTGCGTGACCATGGTGGCAGTGTCATACGCATGGTGACGTGGGCCTAATCGTGAGGGGGAAAGTAGCCTACGTAAGGGCTACGAGAGTTCTGTTTACCCAGCAAGTCAGCTTGACGAGGCTTTGTGAAAATATGACTCTTTCCATAGGCCAAAAACTCAATAGAGTTTTTATTTCCAAATGATCTAAACTAACAAACTATTGAAGAAGCAACATCACTGTATGACAAGTGTAGTCAATAATGTTGCAACAATGTTACAACCACTGACTGTTTCCGTTACGCTGGTTAGGCTACTTCAGGAATGGCTGTGACTGACATTTCTTATGCTTACGTTTACGGCTTCGATTATAAGTGTCGTCGTGATTTCTAGTGAAAGATCTCCAGAGACAATTATATTTCAGTTGTGGCTGCAAGATTAAATAACCACAATAGCAATAGACACTGCGCTCCATGAAAATAATCTGCTTCGAAGTGAACGCATTTTAATGCGTGACGTGCTGTTCATACTTTCAATACAATGCACAGCCACCTTGGGACAAATCCCATCACAATTTGACCGACCCTCGTCAGTTTACATCCTGCCCTCTTCAATCCACCGGTCTTTACCTTCCGAGGCTCTTGGTTCTCGGAGAGTCTGGACTGCAATCTCTCCACCGTTTCCAGCAGCTCCTCCGCCATGTTTACAAGTGGAACCGAAGGCCCCGGAAACTGCTTCATGCCCTAGCTCCGCAGCTTCAGTCTACCATAGACATTATTACGTAGACGGAGCATTGGCTGCTGGGACGCGAGAAATACGGCCGCCATCTTGGAGTGGGGATCGGAAACGCATGTCAAGCTACCACACGACTGAAGAGACAGGATGCCGAGCTGGTGTATAGCATATTCCTGCCCAAAACGAGCGAACCATTGAGAACAGAAATCGGGGGATTACTTTTCACAAGTAAGATTTGACATTACCGTACTATTTGATATTGTGAATAGTATATTATCATATTACTAGAGTTGAGAAGTAGCACTGATACTGAAATCATAGTCAGCTAGCACTAGGCTAACACACCACACAAATGTTTGTAGTTATTAAATGACAATCATAACTAGCTGATCTTCTATGCATATTCATTGTTCATTTGTGCGTAAATGATGCACGTTTTTAGAGAGCTATTTGGAGAGCAGATTGGCCGGTAAGCAAGCTATAGCAGAGCCCGTTTACGGCTCTATATACCCCTGTTAAAAATTATCTGGCTATTGAGAGTGAGGAGTTGTCGTCACGGACCGCGGGATACGCCCCCTCTCCGCCATGATGGCAGGATTCCGGTGGCAAAACACCATTGTTTACTTGCAATTCCGCACTGTTTTGTAATGTCTGGAAGTCACTGCTGCGTGAAAAACTGCCCCAGTACCTCACACGATAGTAATGGGGAACATAGGAGCAGTGGGATACAGTTTTTTAGGTTACCTAAATGGACAGAGCATTAGGAGGAGAGCAAGTCTCTGACCTGAGGAGGAGAGAGGTCGGATTGCTAAATTGGCTGCAATTAGAAGAAAGGACCTTACTTTTGATCGCACCCCCCAGTCGATGAGAGTGCGATTTTTCATTTTCACTCTGGTACGTTCTCTTAAAATATCTACGATATCTTAAAGCTATAAAGTGTAGGTTACCTTATGTTTTTGCAGACATAGGATGCATCTGAAGTTGATGCCTTGCTAACTATCTAACAAACTCTTGCTTCTTCGAAAATGCTCAATGGCCAAGCATTAATGTTAAGTAAAAAGTAGCCTAGTTGAGATTCTTATGGTGTTGCAAACCCTGAGGAGCATCTGAAGTTGATGCCTCGCTAACTA
>JAVQKI010447562.1:0-11080 GCA_036025975.1 Nematalosa erebi | reverse complement strand
GTTTTTTTTTTCAGCAGAAGATATTCTGAATCATGCAATCTAACATAGCACAGGTAGGATTTTTTCTGAAGCCTAAAACACTGTCAAAGTGGCGTCTGTACTTTATAAGTTGGTGTCAGTCACATACAGTATGTCAGCTCTATACTCTTAAAACACCATTGACACCAGATTTCACTGTAGTGGAGAATTGCACAAGAGTCCTATTTGTTAACATGTCAGCAGCTGCCTGTGCTGCTCTAAAGCACATGTAGACGTGCTCATGGGTTAGTCGTTGCACACATGTCAAATCCACGTTTTCACACTTCATGTTTCTTACTGGCACGCTGCCACCTGTAGAGCCACTGTAGGAAAGTCTTCCCCTCCACACACACGTCAGGCAGCGCAAACTGGGCAGGCTGCTCCCACCTGGGCATGGACATAGGAGACAGGTTTAGAATATGAGATCTGCACACACACAGCCTTGACAGACATCTAGAATACATAGATGTGTATGGTACAGGCCTCTTAGAAGGCTTACCGCTCTCTCAGAGACAAACTTAGGCTTGCAGACATCCAAAAACTCTAGGTTGTGTATGAATTGCATTTTATTTAAACTTTGCTGCGTTTATGACTAAACCACATTCACTAAACCAAGTCTGAGGCTGAGAGGTTGGCAGTACCAGTGTTTGATGGCTGTCTTGACTTGGGTGCAGCTGTCCAGGCCCAGGTTACACTTGCGCAGGGCTTCTGTGGCTCTGGGTAACACAGACCTCTGCAGGTCCTCATCCACACAGCGCACCTTCTCCAGCAGAGCTGAAACACAGAGCAGCCAGGGAAGAGTGGTAGATGTCAATGAACAGACAGACTGAGACAGCAAATATCACTGAATACTGACCAAGACAGAGCAACATGATATGTCACAATGAGAGCAGACGTGAATAGTACCGGTCTGCATCAGTGTGAGTGTTGCATATCGTCTCAATATAAACGTTTCAATGATCTTCAGTATCAGCATTTGAGGGTTTGACTCTGGTCTGCTTAGAGGCAGATTTTCCTTCCGCCCCCTTGCGAAAATGGAACACAGAACCACTGCCACGGGCTCTTACCCTTGGAGTCGGACACGGGCAGTTGGGTAATGGCTTTGCGCACCGCGGCTGTGGAGGAGGACAGCAGCAGGAGGGCATTTCTACGGCGACGCATCTCCACGCGCTGAAGAGCCACATGGCTCAAAAGCTCTGCTGGGGCCTGAAAAACACAGATTGTCTCTCAGAAGGGGAACTGGACAGGAACATCAATTGCCCAGCATAGATCAGCAGTAGTTTAAAAAAATGAAAACCAGCTGATCAACACTCATTCAACAAACAACAACAAAAGAGTATTTATTTGAGGTTTAAATTTGGCCACCACTTTTGACTCATGTTCAAGTGTGGTGGTGTGTTGTGCAATCGTATCGCTCACCTTGTACATCGGAAAATCCAGACTTGTGCAGAGTTTGAGGAATCGAGGGGAGTTGATTCGATAGATGGAGAGCTGACATGCAGGGATGTTCTGATCTCTGAGAGAAAGACAAACACAATTGACTTAATAGGAGTTAAGACTTATTTCACAAGGCTCTCAAGATGCAGGTCTTAAACTATGAAAATGAACCAGGAAGACTTAAACATCCATCACATTTCAACATGCAGTTAAGCAGCAACCACACAGAACTAATGAATTAAGGCAAGTGAGGCACAAACACACAGATCTAAAAAACATAGAATCTCACACTCACACACACACACACACACACAGGAGGAGAATTCATACTCGTTGATCTCCCTGCAGTCCAGAGCAGCCATTGGCACGCCACCAAACTGTCTAGTCTCCATGACCACATAGTTGCAAAGTGAACTGGTGAGCTCAATGATCTCCTCATACAGTGGAAACAGGTTGGCCTTCAGGAACTGCCTGATCTGGACAAGGAGTGAAGTAGATCAGCATGTTAGTGGGTTTTTTTTTGTTGGCATATTAACCCTCTCCCTGTCTTAAACTGAACCACATCAAGGTGTATGAAACCAGCCCTTGATAGCAGAACTAATTCACCTCAGCACACCAAGCATTATTTGAATCCACCCAGAGTTACCTCAGAGTGCAATTGGATCAGCTCCTTCTGTGATATGGAGATCCCAGTGATGAGGTCTCGCACTCTCTCTTGTCTGTTTGCCTAAAATATCAAGGAGAATTTAAGAACGATCTGAGAGGTCAATGGAAAACCTGCCTGTTGACAATAATCCTTGGAATCAAAACAATCATGATTAAACATTTCTCTGATTACTACAACAGAAGTTTGTGAATACCCGAGGGATACACAACAAAGTGAAGTTACTGGTTTTCTCCAAGTATCCGAAAGTGATGCTTCTGCCTTATTCGGGACTCACCCGGATCTCAAAAGAATGCTTAAATACACAGCATACAGCGTTCCTTTTGAGATCAGCG
The DNA here is from genome assembly GCA_036025975.1 of Nematalosa erebi. Classification (NCBI taxonomy): domain Eukaryota; kingdom Metazoa; phylum Chordata; class Actinopteri; order Clupeiformes; family Clupeidae; genus Nematalosa; species Nematalosa erebi. Next base: position 8,626 of record JAVQKI010447562.1, on the reverse strand, counting down.
GTTTCTCCTGAAGTCACCTTGACAAGCCAATAACCTTGCCCCATGGTATACACCTCTAAAAGTGTAGTTTAATTACAAATATCCCCTGGCATTCAACAGCATACAGTGTACCTATTGAGATAAGCAGTTTCTCCTGAAGTCACCTGGATAAGCCAATAACCTTGCCTCATGGTACACACCTCTAAAAGTGTAGTTTACTTACAAATAGCCACTGGCATTAAGACAACTGCAACTTGCAGCTGTCTAAATGCCAGGGACTTTTTGTAATTAACTTGCAGTCTGCAACATCTGTCAAGCTAGGTGCTGTCTGACATCTCAACATTCTAAACACAGCAGCCAAATCCTAGAATGCTGGAATGGCTGGGTTCTGTTTGCCCATTATAAAGTCCAACAGGATGAGCCTTTTTGAAGCCTTTCGCTCTCACCACTGTCCTCCTGAGAGCCATGATGCTCTTCTGCTGCTCGCGGAGGCTGTGTGAATCCCTCTCCATCTGCAGGGCCTGGGCCTCCATCTGATCACACTGCTCCAGGATGCTTCGCCTCTCCGCATCCTTGGACACACGCTGGAGCCTCTGGCTCAGAGCAGAACTAAAGACACAGAACACAGTTGGAAACAGAGTTCTCACTCAGTCAATCATTTCAGAGTTCAAGTCTTCTAGAGTTCAGGCTCATGGCTTGGACGGGAGAGCACTGGGACACTGTGTGTGTGTGTCTGGGAGTGTCTAAGTAAGCTGTGTGTACTAACACATGCACTAGGGTTGCCATAGCATCCTCCTGCACATTTTACACTACTTTCACACCAAACAACTTAGTACTCTAAATGGCAGAAAAAACAGGATTTTTTTTCCGTATTTTTAATATGCGTATGTTACCTACAGGATAGTAACTATTTGTCTATCTATCCATCTATCTAAATACACTGGGATACTGTAATAACTACTGACTTTCACTGTCATGGCATTTGGAGAAGACTGTTCTCAGAATGATCTAACTTTTAACTCCTTTAACTCTTTTCTAATACAGAAAAATAAATAATGGATGCCTGTCCACTGACCTACACATTTTCATCAACAGTATGAATTTCTGAGGAAGTAAATGTAGAGGTGTTGCTGACACGGATATAGGTGTATAGGTGTGTTGCGTACTGCTTAAACTGGTCTTGGTCATCCAGCAGCATAGTTTCTTCATTGAGCAGCACCCTGAGGTCATTCCTGAGCTCCTCAGTCCTGGAAAGCGTGTGGGTCAGCTCCACCACATCCTGCTCTGCTTCTGCCCAGGCCGCCTTTACCACACACACACGCACACATATTATAATAAAATACAGCTAACAGCTTGCATTACAGTATCTAACAAAAATGAATTCTTACATATGACAAATGTAACCTGAAAGAGTGTCTTGAGTGAAGGTCGGTTTGCCTCTTTTTCCCCTTCCTCCCGTGATCTGCAGAATCACACTGATGATCACTGACCCATTTCTGGCATCATTCATTACATTAATCATGTGTGTCAAACAACTAACATAGCAATCTAACCAACCATCTAAAAACAGACCACATAACAATATATTGCACAGTGTAGATGGGTGATCAGGTCCTGAGAGGATTTAGCAATCTTATATTTTCACAATTGTGACATATTAACCTGCAATTTTGGAGATCTATTGCAATGAAATGTTTGACCACTTCAATGTCAACAAACAAAAAATTGCAAGAGATACCAGAGGTTCTGGCTGATTAACCCTTGGCAGCACCCCCACCCACCCGTGTTTGGTGGCGTCGTCCCCCCCCTCTGAGGCTGCAGGCTGCTGGTGCGCCCTCTGCTGTTGGTGGGCTAGCACATAGAAGGCAGCAAGCACATGGCTGGGAGGATGGGTCTGCAAAAAGGCCTGGGGACATCACATCGCAACAGATTAGGGGCCATTCAAAGTTGTAACACACAGGTCATGACATGATCATCGAGGCAAGCTTTTCTGATCCGCTGCTTACAGCCCTACATGATACAGTGTGTGCCTATGTGCATGTTGCATGAGATGTTGCCTTAATTTCCTTCAGGATAAATGAAGTCCCTCTCTCTCTCTATCTAGTAAAGAAGCCAGAAAAAATATTAAACCTGGCTTAACTAAACAAACTTAGCTGTGACTTTCATTGTCGCCATCTACACAGGGACGATGTCTGTGTACCTTGATTGCGTTTAGCCAGTCCTTATAGGAAGCCTCCTGAGCTGGAGTCAGACTGAAACAGGAGGAGACAGATGGAGTTGAGAACATTGGAGGAATCCCTGCCAGTTTAGAAGCACTGAGTATTGCCTGAACAACAGTGGCTGGCTACTTACTGGTCTGTGCATGCAGCAGCTTTGTTCCGTTGGTCTTCAGCTTTGGCATCTGCCTCAGCCTGCACAGACTTGAGGAACAGGACCCTGTCCTCGCACAGCTTCCTCACCTCATGCTGGGGTTTGGAAGGGAAACACAGATCTAAAACACACTTTCAATACTAATCTGCCGGTCAATGAGTAGTGTGACAGCGTGACTGAATCACAAAGTCCCCCCTAACCCTAAGTCTTAAACCTTAGCTTAAAGACTTGACTGATTCAGCCATGGGAGTAAGAGATAGCCTGGTTTTCACCGACTATTAAGCTCATCACACAAGCTTAGTCTGGCCAAGATGGTGTTCTACCGGCTTTCCGAAAGGGTACGTCGATCAAATGCCTCTGTATCCTACTGGACGAAGCTACAACAGAGACACTTCAGACCACTCATCCGGTGACGTATACGTAGGCGTTAAACCCGCCTCAATTGCGCCGGGGGAAAAACTCGCTTCCCATTTGCTGCCAGGATTTTAGGTGCAGGAAATTTCGTAGAACGGCAGGTTGGCCATACTGACTTGGATGTGAAATTTAATGTAGCGTCACAGGAAGTATGGGCGGGCCCAGGCTAGGTAAGAGACATTTTCTCATCAAAAAGACCAAATGCAAGGAGACATTTACCATCACGAGCGGCTCCACATTAAGACCATCACCACCCCCAGACAAGTCAAAAGACAACTCCACTTCACCTTTGCTACACAGTGGGGAAAAAGAAGCACAGACATGTTAAAAGGCTAGTCTGGAGAATTTCAACCCATAGCCCTGCTGTTTGAGGTTACCGAGTGCCATCAGTTGGGAAGAGAAAAAGGAAATTGCATACATAACAGACCAAACAGTGAACTGACAGCAAACACTACTGGATAGGCCTAGGTGCAAAGAAAACAAAAAGGTGCATTTCTTTGGCAAGTGAGTTCCTGTGGCCGACAGCACTCAGTGACCTCAAACAACTAGGTTACGTGTTGAAATGCTCCAGAATATCCCTTTTAAAAACGAAGACCAACTGTTCAAATTTAAATAACAAGGCAAACACATCACTGCAAAGCGTTTTGTAGCAACAGATAATATATATGGGTAGCCATACCTCCCAACAGGCACAGTATTAGGGGTTTTTAGAGAGTGTATTGAGAATGAGTGTTTAGGATGTTTAAAGGGCAAATGTTGGCAATGTTGGCAAATTGTGTTTGCTTGTGTCTGGGTATTCTGTGTGTGTGTGTGTGTGTTGTTGTTGGGATACATTATCTACCTGAGGTGTTCCTCCAGAGCCTGCCTCTGATCTCTGAGTGGCTGGGTTTTGTCGGTTAGGCACCTCCTCACATCGCCACAGCGCTCCAGGAAGCTACGAAGCAACAGCTCCCGTCGACCCTGTTCCTCATGCTGGGCCCAGCTTGCACTACAGGCCCGTTCTGCTCACAAACACACAAAATAAGAATCCATGAAATATAAATATTTATGCAAAGGGCATTAACTTACCAGGCCTCGTTCTGGGTCTGGGTCTGGGTCTGGGCATTCGGTAGTGAGAAACGATTTTGTGCTGGAAGAAGTGCAGGAAGGTATGGCCGCAGCCTAGGTATTAAATACATCTCAATCGCTAATAATGTTGCCTGTTAACTAGGTATACATCGTTAGAAAAGCCATCCTCACCATTCCTCTGCAGATCTTCCTCAGCCTCTTGGATGCTTATGTCTTGCTTGTGGATTTGAGCCTTTAACTCCTTCATCTCCTTCAAAATCTCTCGCTTTCGCAGAGTCTCCACTTTCTTCAGCTGAGCAACAGTGAGACATATGGAAGTTGTTCAACTAAGGTAGGGACCATCACTTTAAAACTTCAGAGCTAAATTAACTGCCTCTCTCAACAACAGACCTTACCTCATCATCTTCCAGCCTTTTGTACCTGAAGAATCAAACTGTCAAGGAACATACAAGCCACGATATGCTCCAAATACATCGAATTATTTGTTGTGTATCTGCAATAAGTTTCTGAAGTTTTTCGCATTTTCAGAAAAAGGATACCAGTTGACATTCCTTCTTCTGATTTCAACTTTTCTGTAATGAAAGAAATACATGTTGATACAACGTTTCAACAGGCACGACTTCTTGTCCACAATTCTAACAAGCAAAACTACTCACTTTTCCTTAAATACATGTTGAGTTATATACTTCCAGATAGAGCTGCGTTGTCCAGCACAAAACCTAAAACCAAGCATTGATCAGACACAATATAATTAGGATAACAAGTCGTAAAAATAAGGTTGACGTCGTTAGCCGAAATGTTAACATTAACGTTAGCACGCTGTTGTTGGGTGTGTTCTTTGCATTCTCACTTACTTTCTCAAGCAGCGGTCAGGTGGCAATTTATTCGCAGGATAGTTGAATTCTTTAACTGCCCAACGCTTCAAATCCCGATCAACCATGCCTGTTGATTTATGACAGCACCACTTTTCTGACGTTACTTGGCTAAGAAGTTCTGTTAAAATGTCTCTGGTTCTATGCAAAAAAATTCTAACTTACCGCCAACTAACAGCCGGATGCTCGTATGTTATTATTCTTCGTCATTTCCGATATATATTTGTTAAGATAAGAGTCCTGTGTGGTAGTGACGCGAATGAATTGATTACAGCAGAGAATTTTTAATACAGTTATTCGTACGAGCTTATGGTCTAATGTTTAATGATTCAGCCCTTGTCACATCAGTCGGATTACAGAATTTGACAACGCATTAAAATGCTTCAGTATTCAAACAGATACATCGACAGCTGGTAGACTGATAGACTCGACACTGGTCAAGTGGCAGGTAACAATCAGTAGATGTCGCTGTAGTTTACTCTTTTAGACTATTGGCCTACTGCGGGGTGGCCGATACTGTTTGCGGGCCACATCCTGAAAAATCTCATTTGGTGAGGGCCCATGCAAAATTAAAAGCACAATTTTTCAGCCATTTCCAAGTTAAAAGAGCGAATGCGTTTTAGATATGAAAACCCCCAAGCTGTCTAAAACATTGTCTGATGCTATAGAACTTAATGATAGACTATTGACAAACATGTGGGCATCTTGCATGAGCAGATTATGTTTTCAATGGGAAATGGGCTTGTATCCGTGACAATGTTGTTCAAAATCACTGTGGCACTTCTGAGACTCTAATATACAATGATATAATATTAGATGAATGTAACATTCGGCCACCTTGCATTTTATATTTAGGCTTATGGCGGGCCTCTTGAAAGAGAGCCATGGGCCGCAATTGGCCCCCGGACCAACTGTATTCATTTCTTTAAAAAAAATATTACCTCCAGAGACATTTTCAGAAACAATCAAAACATCCCAGCTCCGCATTGTCCGAAGTGAGCCAGAGCGAAAAGCAATATGCTTTTACGTAAGTCAGGCAGAATTTGGTCTTTTACAAATAGAGTATTTGATGTCAGTTACAAGTAGTGCCTCTGGTTCACAATGTTAGGTCACCAGACATCACCAACTGGAAGTTCTTTGGGATGGTAGGTTCACATGAATTACTTAAACTACATCATTTTTATTGAATGACGGTCTTCGCACATAATTTTGTTTATCCGGACCTCTTTAATTGCCCATATCCTACCGAGGTAACTGAATTTAAATAATTTGATTTAATGCTTTTGGAAAACTCGAGCAGGAAACTGCTGTGATGTCACCTCTCTGACAATTCCTCTGCTTTTAAAAAACATGGCCTACAGTACTAATGCTTTTCTCATGTGAGACTGGCAATATATGACTGCATGCTGGTGCATGCTTTTGTATGAGCAGTACAGTTAGGGACTTTGATTACCAAAACAATAGATACCATATGGCAATACAGATTTGGCTGTGGGGAGCAAATTAAGTTGTCATTGTTTAAAACATAAAATAAATGGGGCACAGCTAATATCATCCTTGCTGCCTGATAAACAGAACCTGTCACTTGCGGTTTAAAGCATGCTGGAATGTTCACATGGAATGTTTTAGTCGGAATGCTACATGTTTTATAATAGCTTAACCCACTTCAACTGTTCAGAGCATGCAGCATTTCCTGATAAACCGAAACCTATTAGGAACAGAATGAAGGGAATGCTTATGTCATGTGACAGAAGTAATCGATGTTATATGTTGTAAGGCATGTGCTATAACCAGAGGCATGATTGGGATGTGTAAAGTGAATGCTACACTTCAGGTAGCACTGTTTGGACAGGGAAAGAGTGGCAAAATCACCAAATTGCGAGCATCTCTGCTTTCTGTCTGGGCTTTAAAACCAGGACCAGAAACGGAAACGTCTTCCAGATGTATTGTAAAGGCAGACCTTTTTTAAGGCAGTGAGATATGCCAAATTAGTCATGCACAATTGGACCAAGAGGTCATTCAACCTGGCAGGCAGTTTCTTCCCAGCTCTTGTCGCAAAGGCTGTAATGTTTGACAAACAAGAACACAATTACCTACTTTAACATCCTATTTTCCCAGAAGGCCGTTCTGTTTGGCTTACATTGCAGGCTGCCTGAATGAGACAAAAGCAAAGAGGAGGAAGGGAACACAACTAAAGTTTGCTCAGGTAATTGCAGCATCCGACTTGGCAGGAATGCTGCCCAGGGGTTATCTCTCGTTGTTCCATCCTCGCGTTTCAAGTGGCGTCAATCGACACAGCCAAGAGCCAAGGTCCCCTGGGAAGTAAATGAGCCTATGGTACTCCTTCATCGCTTCCAAGAATGGTGTGATGATTGTTGGGCTTCACCCCCCAAATGAATCCAAAACTCTCTCTCTCTCTCGCTCTGTTTGTCTTTCATCAGTGTCCAGGATGGCCAACGTCCAGCCCAAGTAAACGCTACACTTCGCTGCATCTGAAATCGCTCTTTCTGGGAGACGGTGATTGGGGTTAACGTGGCACATGAGTCTCTCTTAACTGGCACTGCATCCAGCTGTGTTTCAAATTGTGTGGTGTGTTTTGGTGTGCGTGTGTGTGTGTGTGCACATTTGTATCTGTGTGTGTGGACCAGACACAGTCTCTCAGTGTTTCACTCACTTTCTCAGTGTGTGTGTGTGTGTCTGTGTGTGTGTGTGTTTGTGTGTGTATGTGTGTGTGGAGAGGAAAACAGCATTCCTTATTGAACTGATTACCAACTCATCTAACTTATGTCTGCTGGACCTATCAGGGACCACCAACTACGTGTGTTTTTTCAGGGGAGGTCAGCTCTGTGTTGTCTAATTTGTGTACATAGCATGCGGACTGAAATCTGTGTTCTCTAGTTTGTGTATACAGCATAGGGTCTGATATACAACAAACCATAAATGCACTGGAGACTGTTTCCTGGAAACATTTAGTAATTCTATAATGATTTAGATTTTATAATTTAGATAAAACGATTGAATAGCAATTAAGTCAACTCAGAATGTTGTTTTATTCTTCTCTGAGGAAAATAACTAATATTGATAAGCCTGTGAGCAAAAATAAATAGCTTATGAAAATATAATCAATGTCTGACTAAGAGGTGATTTAACACAATCAAGGCCATGCCTCAGCACCTCTTACTAAAGACATTCACCATTGCTGGTTGTGTAATCTTTTAGGACTGATAATAATGGTTGATATTTTGTTTTGAGAGCATGTAGTTACTCCACACTCAATACATTCATCAGTCAATCATGGAGGATGGAGTTGTGCAGGGCTGGGGTCCTGAATGGGAGTTATGACTAGTGATTTCCAAGAATCCCCTCAGGGTGGATCTTAACAGAAACGCATTTGATTCCCTTTGCCTCAGACACATACAAACACACACACACACACACACACACACACACACACACACACACACACACACACACACACAACTTTAACAAACACTTACCTTCAGACTAACCTTCCTTAACACACACAGACACAGTGACACAGACTTACACACACACAAAGGCAGACAGACACACTCACATACACACACAACCTGAAACCTTCCCTGACTCAAACACACACACAGGGGAGACACTGTTTACGATGGAGGGGGTTGTCTGACTGCTGTGTGCCAGGGGTCTCCACTGTGTTTTCATAAGGATGGTCTCATGATGGCGGAGGGCCAGGGGTGATGGCCTCACCAGAGAGCTGGGTACCCTGAGGGCCACCTCACCGTGAGAGCCTTAAGGAAACCATCCGTCAGTGAGGGAACAAGGGGCTGGGGTCGGGGCAGCCAAGGCCACTGGGGTCACCCCCTCCAGCTCCCAGTAGTGGGTTTGGGGAGGTGGGTGGTAGGTGGTGGTGGTGGTGGGGGGGGGGGGGGGGG
>JAVQKI010447492.1:0-12626 GCA_036025975.1 Nematalosa erebi | reverse complement strand
ATGGGCCTGGAATTAGCATGACATAACACTTACCATGAACATTAATGACACATTTTTAACGTTTACAACTGTTGTCATTAAGCGGAATTCTGTTTTTGTAATGGAAAGTTGACATTAGCGTACAGACATTACAAAAGAAAATGAATGACACTTAATGACAACAGTCATAAACATTAATGAGGTGTCATTAATGTTCATGATACATGTCATGTCATGCTAATGACAGGCTAATGTCACTCTTATGCAGACACCTTTAAATAAAGTGTTACCCATCAAAACCTAGCTTCAATTAGCATCCTAAGCTAAAGTCTCTCTAAGCTGCCATCACTGACTCCTGGGTTTTGACCCTTGACCCCTAGGATGCTCACGTTTGGTGACTGGCTGGGCGGCGGGTCACGTTGCACACCCGGTACTTCCTCCTCATGGTCCCACAGTGCGTCACCTCCACCTTCAGACCTGCACAAACAAACAAACAAAACATGTTCTTTAAAGGTGAGCTGAGGGTTCTTCATGCTATTCTGTCTTTGTTTCAATGAGGACTTGAAATTAGCACCACCCACACGGCACATGTACATTTTTAAGTTGGCTGATATATATCAGACTGAAAATACTGAGTTCCTATTAAATGTCTAGTAAATTTTACCGGTTTAACCGTCAGAGGCTTATAAATATATTTATATTTCAAAAAGTTAATTTTGATGCCTGGTTGCAAAGTATTAAATACAGTGGCCACACCTGGGAGAATGGAATATTGCAGCAAAGCTGTCGAAGTGCTAGTTAGTTTACATGCCACCTTCGCTGGATTTCTGGACAACATGGGGCTTGGGAGGTGTTTTTGACCCCAATTTCACCAATATGGTGGTTTCCTCATATTCTGTTGTCCAAGTTATTTTTGGATGGATCATTTTTAAGCAAGCCTGTCACATCAAGTACAGTATCTGCAAGCTGCTATATTGCCAGCCAGCTCTCCTTTAATATCATGTTCTTCCACATGTACCAGTGGCTGCTGAACCAAATACAATGCTACTGAATGCAACTCAAAAACTAAACTAAGTATTTCACAAAAAAGATGTCACAAAGCACTTTTAGAGTTGGCCCACACAGCAATGGTTGATGAGGTACCACCTGCTATGAGCATAGTCAGACCCTGGCTCTCGCTCTCTCACACATACACACACACACACACACACATACACAGACACAGACACAGACACAGACACACACACACACACACACACACACAGCACACTCTGTTCTGGTTCACTAATGCTCAAATCAGCTCATAAGCTCACAAAGTCTACACACACACAGACACACCCGCAGGCCTGTGCACCTTTGACCTCTCTAGTGAACAACAGGTCAGGTGATGGGGCTCCCTCATAGGGTAAACTGTGCTTGCATATAATCGACTCACAACCCCATTATCAAGACAACCCAAAGCAGTTCTGGCTTGCAACAACCACTCAAAACACCTCATAACATATTCATCAAAGTCTACACACAGGAAGACACCCAGCGTATCAGTACATGTCGGAAGTGTAAATTCAAAGACTTATGACCTTAAGACCCCCGGGGGGAATATGCAATATATATTCAGTTCTAACAAGGAGTTATGCTAAACCTGCAGCACATCTCCCTTAACCATATGCTCTCTATAGAATGCAGTCTCACGACTGGTGGAAGAGCCTGAAAGCTTTGCCGGGGAATGCATCACTAATAACAGCACAAATGACTATTGCTGTAGGGCATTCAGGTAAAACGGGTAAGAAAAATGAACCAAACAAATAAAAGTATCATTTTGCTACAGATGAAATTTAATGTAAGCCCTCCTCCACACACTTTAATTCATTTTTAGGCTTTGAATGTCAAAACTATCTGGATCACAACTGATCAGGAGCGAGTACACACACACACATACCGGTACCTTTGATCTCTTTGGTGAATTTGACCCTGTGTGAGTCTGTGAGGGGTCTTGGTTGTTCATCAATGTTGTGGATGTCCAGGACCTCACACATGAACTGGATTACTGGCTGGGCCTTGTAGAACGCTGTGGCAGAAACTGCAAAAACAGACAGAGAACAGAAAAAACATGAGAGAATTGCATCATGGGTCATTCCTGGATCAAATATTCCAAAAGGGTACTGCGCCTTTCGTAACTAAAGGCCGTGCGTGTGCCTAGGTTCAAACAAGTAATCCAAGCGTGCAGTCAAAGGAGAGCTCTCACACCTTTTTGCCTATATAAAAGTAAAAGTACTTTTGATTCATTGAAAACAAAAAAGCAAAGTGCTACCCAGAGAAGTGCAATTCCAAGTTTCTTTTCTTTATAGCAGGATTTTTTACTGTCCTGCTTCAAGCACTTTTTTTTGAAAAACTATTATTTATTTATTTAACTTATAGTTATTTTAGGAAAATAAGGACAGGATGGAGTGGAGTCCAAGATATAATCGTCCATTACAAATCATTCAGGTTTCTAAAACAAATCATCAACAACAGTCAAACAAAAGTCTATAAGGCATGAATAGGCTGCTTCTCCATTCAGCTGTTTTCAGGCACAAACTCTCTTGCCACTGCCACTGCACTGCTGCGGCCTCTTTCGCACCAACGAAGTTACATAAAATGTGATTAGACATCTTGATACAATCCAACCATCTTTATAAGGCTGTTTAATGATATTTATGGTCTCTGAGTCTACACCCATCAACCATAAAAATGGAGAGACAGTACTTTAATCTCATAAATAATCCAAGTTCAGATGTTACTTAATGTTATGTAACTTAAACCTACATCTACCATCAGAAACAGGGGTTAACACCCAGTCAAGTTCATTTTGTGACATTAGCAGACACTGTAATAATAGGTGAAACAAGAGACACATTTACTAGCACCTGAATAGGTCTTTTATCGTCTGAACCTTCCACATCTGTAAGCATTTCAGGTTAATAGCATGCACATGTCCTGGGGTGAGGTGCCCACTCAAGAGCTGTGAGCCCTAATGGCAGAAGAACCAACAGCGATTCAGGGGCGGTGCTGCTCACCATCGATGTTGAGCATCATCTTCCACATGGCAGGACGCACTGACTGGTGAAAGCCGAACCACACCTCTCTCCCGCCTCCCAGGGGATGGTCGTAGCCTTCGGGTGAGGAGAAGAAGGACCGGCCTACAGGTGTGTATCTGATAAAGCACAGTGGGACAAAATTTGTTCAAAAATGTGTGTGAAAAACGTTATATAACTGCATAAACTGAACTGCCCCAAGTGTCTATATGAATGTCCAAGCGCAAGTGCAAGTATGTGCACGCACAGATCACTGAATACTGACCAAGATAGAGCAACATAATACGTTACAATGGGAGCAAACATGAATAGTTCCCGTCTGCATAAGTGGATACGTCACAATAAAAACTTTTCAATGATCTTTCGTTTCAGCGTATGAGGGCTCGATTCTGGTCTGCATAAAGGGGATTTTCTCCTCTCCCCTTTGCGAAAATAGAACACGGAAATTAACGGACGTTTGTGCCTCTCGCTCCGCTGTCACCCTGTCTGGTGCATGTGCTGAAACGATATTAGCTCCGTATCAGTCACATTGCGCATGGACCACAGGACAGTGCTTTATGCAAACTGAAAACCAACAGTGTAATGGCCGCACCCATGTTAGCACCACACCCGACCCATGTATTGCGAATTAACCGCAGTTCATTAAACATTACCTGATAGTGATAGTGATTTAATAAGGAAGAAATTAAGATAAAAAGATGTGTTTCTGCATATAGTCCACCCCCATATATTTACGTAGATGAGGAAACTTTGAAAAATGTGTAAACAAATTTTAAAAAAAAAATGTATGTATACTGTACACCTTGGTTAATGATGATATTACAGTAGTTTGTTGACACTAAATGTGCTTAAAAGTGTGACAAGAATAGGGAACATTCAGTCAATATCATGTAATTGTCTATGTGTATGTGTGTGCATAAAACCCATGTAAGCACCACACCCGACCCATGTATTGTGAATTAACCGCAGTTCATTAAACTTTACTTGATAATGAATCAGACTGATTTAACAAGGAAGAAAAATGAAGAGAAAAAGATGTAGCCTAGAAATCTAGACGCCCCTAGCGACAGCAAATGTAATTCACTGCCAGGAACATCTAGGGAGTCTCCATTTGACTTGCGAGCTGATTCCCCTAGAACTGGCCGAGCAATCACCATGAAGTGCAGCGTCAGAGAAGGGGTCAACAAAATGACGATTCCAAAAGAATTTGCTATGCTACATTTGCTGTGTTGTACGTTTAATGTAAGCTACCCTCTGCACATCTATGTACTTGTCAAGTTTAATGTGTTATTTAATTTAAAAAAGCTTAGATGGAAACAACAATAGAAACAATGACGGCCAACAGCTGTCTTTCCACTTGGCTTTGGGTGCTGCTTTGAAAGACTTGGAGTTGAACTTTGCTTTGAAAAAATAACAAACAACAGCACTGAAGTCTTTAATCGAACAGACCAATGTATTTGGAGTTATGCCAACGGGATATGGCAAATCCTTAATCTATCAAGCTCTGCTGCTTGGAAAGTTAATGGGACTCAATCACAATCCTATGGTTGGTAGCAAAGATTATTCAATACTTCGCTTTTATCCTCTGGTGATAGTTGTCTCAAGTAGCTACTAACTACGCCAAGTCATCGTATTCATTTAGCTGATTAGTTGTAGCGCTATCCTATTGCTTGCAGAGGGATTTGAAAGACAATCATTTATCCCGCCCCGCTGCCAATGGAGATTCCCCAGACCCTACCTCATCTTGATGTGGGTCTGTGCGCGGTTAAGCTAAAAAAGATGTGTTTCTGTAGAAACTTTGCAAAATGTATAAACAAACAAACAAACAAAAAAAATTGTATGTATAAATCTTGGTTAGGGGTGAGGATATTGGTATTAAATGTGCCTAAAAGTGTGCCAAGAAAAGGGAAAATTCGGTCATCATCATGTTATTTTCTGTGTGTACGTGTGTGCGTAAAATATCAACCTGTTTACTGAGCATGTGTCTGTCACACAATTAAAGATGGCAGACGGGACAAAATAAAGTATGCATGCGTGTGTGTGTGTGTATGTGTGTGTGTGGCGTGTGTGTTTCAACAAAAGGGCCTTACGTCATAGAGGGCAGGTGTCGCAGCACCACATCCACGGCATGCACGGGGTTGGTGTTGATGGGCTTGTCCAACTCCAAGGGTTCGGGCAGGCCTCGGCCCGTCAGAACCTCATGCAGCAGGTGCCAGCTCACCGGAGACACAAACTTCATGGTGACTTTGAACGGCCGGTCCTTTCCCCCCTCTCCTGGCAGAGTCACGTCCAGATCCACCTGCACTTGCATACAAACACAACCAGTGGTCAGGGCAGGGCTCATGTATACATAATATACGACATTCTGCTAGCCCGACAAAATGCACAACATGATTAAAATGACTGACTAAAATATTACCTTTTGAAAATAAACATTCAGCATGTAAAGGAGGAATGCCTTTATGCAATGCAACATGGGGCATGAGTGTAGATTCCCAACAGTGGTAACAATACTGTATACAGGTTGGGTATTTGTGCCAGAGTGATTCTCTATCCATTACTGTGACCACTAGCTCTGAATATGGAGTGTGTGTGAGACAGAGAGAGTGGTGTGTGTGTGTTTCTAACTCCACCTGATGCCTCTGAGAGTAGGTTCTGTGTTTGTGTGTGTGTGTGTGTATTTCCTCTTACTCCTGATTCCTTTCTGATGCCACTGAGAGTAGGTTGTGTGTGTGTGTGTATGTGTGTGTGAGTGTGTGTGTGTGTGTTTGCCATTACCCCTGCTGATGCCACTGGAAGTGGGTTGGCTGTGTAAAGGCTTCTCTTCCCATCATAGACTGGCCGCCGATCCCCAAAGATGGTCACCTTGAAGTGTTCCACCATGGAGTCCACCACCTCCCTGTTTAGGAAAGACACAAGACACACACTCGAGTTACCCATCTACGTTGCACACCAGGGCATCCTTAGCCACTAGGCTTCACAAACGACTGACAACGTACTGTATAACCCTGTGCATTTCGCTTAATTAACCTAGGCCAGCTGTTTTGTTCCCTTAGTCACAATTTGAATTTGTCGGGTAGCTAGTCTCTGGGGTGACTGCTGCTACTTGCTAATTATGCTATTCCCCGAAGCAAACTTGGCTGAGACAAATTAAGCATAATGCATGCATTGAGTTTTTTTTTTTTTTTTTGTGCATTACAGAAATTCTGAAGCAGGCAAGCTATTACCAGAGACAGTCTGACTGTGGTAACTATGGCTGAATCCCCATGTCTCTCCTTACCCTAACTGATTCATGTCAGTTTAGTCTGTGAAGGTTCAGGGCTTAAGGCTTGGGAGAGCATTGAGAATCAGTCTAGTATCATTCTGTATATAATTGGAGGACAAAGAGAGTGGTAAGAAGTAGCCTAGTAATATGTCAGATTTAGTTTGTCTGGGTGGGTGTCAGGATCTGGAACACTTGCCTGTTGACACGGCGAGGGCACTTGTCAGGCTTGATGTCCACCTCGTACAGGTAGACGTCCATCTTGGGGATCTCCACCTGGAAGCAGTTGGCCAGCAGCCGGATAGGCTTCCCCATGGTGCCATAGCCCGGCCGCCGAGGCACGGAGAACAGGGACTGCGCCCCAACCACTCCTGAGACGGACAGAGAGAAACACAGAGGAAGAGAGAGAAAGACAGAGAAAGAGATGTAGAGAGAAAGAGAGAGAGAATGTGTGAACAAGCTCAATGGAAGATGAAAAGAGAGAAAAAGAAACAAAGAAAGAGAAGCTCAAGAGAGACAGGGACAGACAGACAGAGTGAGACAGACAGACAGAGAGAGAGAGAGAAAGAGAGAGATAGAGTGAGACAGACAGACAGAGAGAGAGACAGAGAGAGAGAAAAGGGCTGAGACGGAGGATAATCTGGTGCCCGGGTCTCTAAAAATAACATTCTTCAGGCCGTCTACAGAGTGAGTGAAATCACAAGGAGACACAGAAAAGCACAGCTAATTCAGACAGTCCGGCAGATGGCATTTTGTGCATAACATGTCGGTGATTCATCATATTTTGGTTTATGCTGGCAGCTACATGCTAACACTGCTGGTGTAGCATAGATGTGAACTTTGGCGGCTTTTTTATGCTTTGTCATCCTTAGGGAAGCTGTTCATTGTGACAAATGATTCTTTCCCTTTTATCTGGTTCAGTTGATTAGTTAAGGCCCACGACTACACTACAAGTTTGGTGAACTGTACAATAGCATCATTATGTGAGATGTAGCCTAACTGACAGTTTGTAGCCTGACAACATGTTTGGCAAGATGTTTGCTTTTTGTGGTTTCTAATCTTAACAGGTGCTGCACTTTGAAGAGAGGACTTAATGTTCAACTCCCTCCTCAACGGCCTTCCTTCCTTCACTACCACCACACAAGCACACACACACACAACACGCAAACACACAAACGTACATACACACACACACACACAAGCGCACACACAAGCGCACACACACACACACACAAGCGCACACACACACATACATACACACTCTCTCTCTCTCTTGGTTCATCTTGTCTTTCTCCTCATATGTTCTCCTGAGGCATAACCATGACAATAGCACCTATGTGCCTGGTTGCCTCTCCATGGCAACTTAAACCACTCCAACTAACAAGGGGGAATTGGAGGAACAGGTGCGTTACTGCCTCTCAAGCAGTACAGGTGTGCACGTTCACACGCCACACATGAGCTCGCAAAAACTGTTTCAGTAACCACGAGAATTTCTCCATTGTGGTGCTAAATATAGACCTTGAACTAGCCAGGCAGTCTTCTGAGAGGGTTTCAAGGCCAACACATCCACTCCTGCGAACAAGTTAACGGCAGCAAATAAAAAGTTAAAAAAATAAACAAACAAACAAACAAAAAACCTGTGTGAGGAAAAATCTTCAAGATTCCATCAATATCTTCTGCTATGCATTAATTGCAAAACTGCTGGAATCCACCCTGAGTGTCTTTTTCCTGCACGAGTGCCCTCCCCTCTGCCAAACTGCAGCCACATTGAACTTTTGTGATCATTCATGCATGAGGTGCATTGAGTGCATAAAGTTTTAAACAGTCCAAAAAGACTTACTCTTCAACATGTCATCTAAGCAGAGTGAACATTAGTTAAATTCACTTCTAAATGTAATAGAAACATTTTACAGAAGGCACTCATACAAATGCAAACATATGCAAAAATCATATGCCTTAGTCAAGCTTCAGCTCAAGCTGAGTCACGGTATACCTCCAATACTATAAATATTTGAAGCAGTCAATTTCCAACATCTGTCACAAGGATTAGAAGAAATAATTTGACGACAAGGCTTGTAATAAGATGGTGAGAACACGATATGCGCAAAAACTCACTGGGATTAAATTTAACTATAGTAGAAGAGGATATGACATTGTTTGATCCGAAACTATTGTCTGGACAGAGAGGAAGGGCTGGCATTTTGTCCCATGATACTGATTGATGGACCCAGAACTGCTCTTAATGCTGTTGTCATGGCAGCAGCTTTTGAGAGGGGCACACCTGACGGAGCAACACCTGTGCATGACAGCCGAATCGCTCTCACGTGAATGACGTGGCCATCATTCTAACCACACACGGCATTGGGTGACTGGTGGAAACTACCACACACCAACTGCCACTCTCATTTGTTTGCTAGACCTCAACGGATAAGGCTAGTTGCTGGAGATAGCATCAATGATTTCTGTTTGCATTTGCGAATCCCCGGACTAGAACAGATAAGGTGTGTTTTCTGTATGCAAATAAAACCTGTGTAATTTCCGTTTATGATCCTGATGACATGCAATCTAAAAGTTATTCCGTATTAAATAGAAAACACTTCAACCTTAACTGTCTGGACTAGTGCTACCCACTTCAGGCCTTCTGAAACGACGTTCGAAACTTCATGAATTGATTTTCTTCTCATGTCGGTGGGATGATGTAAAAGCAGAGTGAGTTAGAAAACCTACCTGTAGTACCGATTTCCATTCATGAGGTCTCTGTCCGGATACTTCCCGGCTCTCAATGATCGAACTTGGTTCAAGTTTCCCAAACGTTACTCAACGCTACTGCTCCGATGTCGTAGGTCCAATGCACAACGTCTGCCTAAAGACGACTCCCCGGCTTCTGTCGCTGGTGTGAAAAACGGGCCGCTTGGGGGGTCCGCTTGGCCGGAGGTCCACCCGGCCCCGACTTTGCCAGTGGGCACAGGCTTCCAACGTATATCTTTCCGTCTGTCGAGGTTCCGTAATTACTCCCAGCTGACAACTAATGCCTTCCAACAGACTCCCTCGAGTCTCTGAAAATATTTTTACAGCTAGTTTAGTTAGCCCGCTAGCGACTTCGGGCAATTTCTGGGCGGCTGTTGAAGCGGATCTAACGTTACCGAGCTAACAAAGCGTTCGTTGATTCAAACCACAGTGACAGAGAGGAGAGGGAGTAGCCGGGAAGCTGAACTTTGCATTCGCAAGACCGATAATGTGGGTTTGTTGGTCTTGGGCCTTGTTATCCCCGGCAACGTCGGTTTGCCCTCCCGGTCCTCTCGCTCCGGTAACCGGTTTAGCGTTTCTTCTCCCTCTCCCCGTCAGGGAATTCCAACAGGAAATACCAACTGTCGACCAACTGTCGTCACTTCCGGGAGTCAGATGTCAAACGTGTGTACTACTAGCTATTTATCTGTTAGTATGTATCTAGTATGCTATAGACTGCGCACAAAGATATGATTTGTAAATATGAGTATGGGCTTGATGACGATCAGAGTTACCATGTAACGAATGTTAGTCCAGAGGGTACAGCGCAGAGATTATTTGCAACACTAAAGCAACAGTTTTGGTGTAAAACTTATGCAAAAAGGCGCATAAAACCTTCCTAACACTTCCTAGAGCCTTATGACACTGCTAACACATACTAATTGGTGTCAGTGGTAATACGGTCAGCAGTGTCATGCTGTTAAGATTTTCTATACACTCCACCCAGGACTGCACACTGCATCCTCTCCGAATATAGGCCGAGAAACCAACACAATTTCACTGCATTTCCTACACTCCAGTAACCATATGCATGTGACAATAAACTTCCTTGTATTCTTGTATCCTGTCAGGATGGCTGGTGGCAGACTATACTGGCTCCATGACAATACCACATCCAAATCAGGTCAGAGAATCAGAGAATTATACTTTAAAAACAAATAGTCTCATTATACAAGGATAGGCTACCTCACATGGAGCATCCGCATGACCAATGCAGGCTTTTCTGATCTTAAAATCCATCTTCATGATCAACCTTAAGATTAAAGTTGTCTAAAAACTTCAGGACAGATCAAAATTTCACTGAAGTAAAAGGAACTACTTTTTCTTCTGAAGCATTTTATTTTATCTCAGTTTAGGAGACTGGTAGGTGAGCTATTAACTAACAGTGTTCATAATGTAATGTAACCAGATGGCGCTGTATGACTACTACTCGCCCGTGTCCGTACAAATCTGCAGAAGAACAAATCCAGGAAACGTTCATCTGTGTTGTTCAGAGACAGTTAAGGAAGTGTAGTCTGCTGTCCGGCTCGTCAATCATTTTGGTAGCCTACCTGTCGGTGAAAAAAAGATTTGGCAGTTCAATTCATTATGGCAATTTGGTAGAACGCCTGTGACCAAACCTAATTCAGAAATATCATAGCTTGTGCTCTTTACAAGGCTACTTTTTTTGTCGGGTCCAACTGGGAAATGAAAGGAACTTTATCGACTGAATGATTGAGTAAGTAAAGGAAGGATACTGTTAATGTGAATTCTGCACGATGCTTTGGTAAAAATCAAAGTCCCTGACCGACCAACAGTGGCCTAGATCTGGAAGCTATTTCAATTTCTATTTCTCTGCATTGCAGTTCGCAGGATTTGTGAAGTCAGTGGTTCTTGGGAATGCAAGTTAATTATGTATTTTCTATTATTTAATAGCATGGACAAGGTCATCAATTGTTTCCGTAAGAGGCCAGACGCTGTGGCCAGACTCGTATGTTTTCCCTGGGCAGGGGGTGGCTCGATCCACTATGCGCGATGGGGGAACATTATAGGCTTGATTGAAGGTAGGAGGGAAATGGGTAATAGGCATTTGAACCCGATGTATTGGGTTATGTATTATTCAGTGTATGTCTTGATCAAGGAACCTGTGGTTATCATTTTAAATATAGATCCACTCAGATGGAAATGTTTTAGAATGTCAGTCACACCTGTTGGAAAATGATCTAAACATTTACCCATGGTATAGTCTATATTACACAGTAGCTATTACCAATAGGCTACAGATATTTGGTCCAGGTGATTGTCCATGTCACACAGTAAAACCTTCTCGATTCTCACACCTGTTACATGTCTGTGACTGTCTCTTTGTCTTATATAGTGTATGCTGTGCGATTACCTGGCAGGGAGTCTCGAGTCAAAGAGCCCTTCCACCAGAGCATGCAGCAGGTGGTGGAAGAGGTTGTTACTGTATTGTTGCCTGTCCTAAAGGAGAAGCCTTTTGCCCTGTTTGGCCACAGGTGAGTCATTACGTGGTAATAAAGAAACTAAGAAGGTAACCTGTGCATCCGCTGTGTGTATATCTGTACTTGCTTACTGGTAACTTTTTCCTAACTTACATGTACAATAGGTTTTGAAATGTAAAATTCACTTAAAAATGCACATGGAATATAAATCCTCTCCTGTTGTCCCTGTCAGCTTTGGTGCCATGTCATGCTTTGCCTTTGCTGAGTCACTCAAAAGAACTTATGGGATTGAACCCATTCATGTCTTCCTCTCCGGGGCCTCTGCTCCATATGTGAGTAATAAATAGTAGTAGGCTTTGCCTAATAACATTATCTAAAGGAAAGGAAATTTATTTTTTGCAATTCAATTTGGAGTGCACCTTAATTAAGAGAATCTTAATTAATTGGGTGAACTTGTTTTCTTATGATGGAGATGTGAATAAAATCTTAGCTATAACAGTCGCAGAACTGAAAAGCACAAAAATGATAAACCTATGCCTGATATCACTGAGA
Source organism: Nematalosa erebi (assembly GCA_036025975.1). Lineage (NCBI taxonomy): Eukaryota > Metazoa > Chordata > Actinopteri > Clupeiformes > Clupeidae > Nematalosa > Nematalosa erebi. Next base: position 531 of record JAVQKI010447492.1, on the reverse strand, counting down.
AGCCTAGTATTTGAAATATGTTATGAGTCTACATGGCAAAGTTCTTGTCTAATACCAGTTCAGACAAAGATTGTAGACTGGCGGGGCAAGATAGTTTATGGTAGTTCATGCCTATGGAAGCAAAGTGGGGATCATTCCGATCTACATAAACTGGCGTGTCATTGCAGCCCTAGCCTGGCTTGTACTATTTAGTACCATGCACTGAAATAAGTTAAAAAATTAAAGTTGATTTTAAATCAAAACCTTTAAATATTCTGTAAATTTCTGGGGTCCTACCAGAGACCTCAATATTACACTGCATAAATGCAAATGCAATATTGCACTGCATAAAGGGGGATTGGTGCCCCACCCCCCTCCTGCGATCATAAGGCGTGTTTCCATTACAATGGTTCCGGTACTTTTTGGGGGTAGGTTTTTTTGACCGGGCCGCGACTTGGCTTGGTCCTCTCGGGCGTCGTGTTTCCATTACGGTAATGGCCCTGTAATGGCCATGTACGAAACTTGCGACGACGTCATCATATCGCTATGGAA
>JAVQKI010447486.1:0-12553 GCA_036025975.1 Nematalosa erebi | reverse complement strand
ATACTGATACAGAATTATACTATTAATAGCTTGATGAAACACATGATGAAACACATGGACATATGCTCAAACATGTAAAATATTTTAGCTTCAGGCTTTCCAAGCAGTTACTCAGCCCCTGTTTTGTGTGTTTTAAGGAATGCTCACCATACGCAGCACACCTGTTTGATGCTGAAGACCCCAGCACTCCCCTCAGGACCATACCGGGACTGTGCCCTGACTACTGTTCCACTTTCCTGGACAGGTGTGAGTCCACTTTGCCCCTGATCTCCGATGACCCTCGCGTCGCCGAACTGAAGCACGATAAAACCCGTCTGTGTCAGTACCTGGAGCTGGACGACCCCGACTACTGCTACCCCCACCTGCTGAGCAACGAGCGCCTGACCAAAAACCTGGGCAGTGTGTCCGAGGACCCTGATGGCTGCCTGCAGCTGTGCCTGGAAGAAGTGGCCAATGGGCTACGAAACCCGCTGGCCATGGTGCACGCCAACGACGGCACCCACCGGCTCTTTGTGGCTGAGCAGGTCGGCGTGGTCTGGGTGTACCTGCCAGACCGTTCCCGACTGGAGAAGCCCTTCCTGAACATCTCTGAGGCTGTGCTCACCTCGCACTGGGAGGGAGACGAGAGGGGGTTTCTGGGTATTGCCCTACACCCCGACTTCAAGTACAATGGCAAGCTTTATGTGTACTACTCCATCGAGGTGGGCATCGACGAGAGAATACGAATCAGCGAGTTCCGCCTCTCTTCTACGGACATGAATGTAGTGGACCACACTTCAGAGAGGTTGGCTTAATTTTATGTATGACTAACGATGGTCTCAAGCCTAGCCTGGGTACCCGCCTATACTTCCTGTGACACTACATTACATTTCGAGAACAAGTCAGTATGGCCAACCTCCCATCTGAATGAATTTACTGTCCTGAAAAATCGGGCACCAATGAGAAACTAACTTGCCCCCCCTAGCACTATTGAGGCATCTGATAGACGCAGGTTAAAGCGATGGTTCGGAGTAATTCCAACCATAGCGCTGTTACACAAGCTTGATAAGTGCTGTTGATAGCAAGGAAAGCAAACGAATTTAGAACAACATGGACAGGGTGGCGAACGTGCTGCTTACGCTTATTCAATGGTACAATCTTTCCTTTTTCATGTACCATTTACTTAGCGTTAGTTGCCGGTTCGCTATTTGGTCTACGTTGTTCCCAATTCTTCTGTTTTCCTTGCTATCAACAGCACTCATCAAGCTCATTTAACAGCGCTATGGTTGGAATTACTCCGAACCATCCCTTTAAGCCTTCCTCTCAGAAGGCGGGTAGTATGGCAGGTTGGCTAGACTAAGCTCGTATGAGCTTATAGTCGCAAAAGCCAGGCTATCTCAAGCCTGGATGGGGACCAAAAAATCGATTGCAGATTAGGATGAGTTTTTTTCAAGGCTAGATGGTCTCACACAGTTAGAATACATTCTCACGCAAAACACAAAAAGTTACTGTTATGCTGTTGAGCATTAGTTGGATCCCTATACAACCCTGATCCTTACACCCTCAAAGATGTATCTGGCATTTAGCCAGTTCACCGCAGGCAAGTTCAAGGGGTTCAGGGGTTAAGATTTAGGGGTTAGAAGAGACATTAGGATGCCCTAGAGATTTTGAAAAGGCAAGGCTATTGTATCTAGTTTATTTGATAAACTCTGGTGGAATCCCACTCTAACCAACCATGTAAAGATGTAAATGGCATGATTCAGCCAATCAAGAAGCTGATTCATGGCAATTAAGTCTTTGAGGGTTGTGGGCTGATGGCCTTGAGGAGGCATTGAGATTCAGTTATTACATTCTGATTCATCCAGTAAGTTTTTAAAACATAAAACTCCCTCACATTTACAAGCTCCTACTCGTTTTCCTCTAGAGTTATATTAGAGGTTGACGAGCCAGCATCTAACCACAATGGTGGCCAGATCCTGTTTGCTGATGATGGCTATCTGTACATCTTCACCGGTGATGGCGGAATGGCAGGGGATCCTTTTGGGTTGTTTGGCAACTCTCAAAACAAGTAAGCAAGGAATCCTCACGTAACCCTCCTTAAAAAAAACAAAAAAAAAACATCAGAGAGCCCCTGTGCCTCTTTGAAGTGCTTTGGTTGTGTTTACAATCCAAGTCAGCTTCTTCTATGTGCTTTGAAGATAGAATCTGCTGTTGTGTAGTCCTGGGGAGCACACACAATGATAAAGTAGCTCCCCTCTTTACTTCCCTAAATAGCCTTGAATAGAAATCACTTGCAAAATAAATGAAGAAGAACAAAGAGATATAAATATTGGTTTGATGGAGGTTGGATAAAATACCTTCCTTGTGTTTTCATTCTCATCAATCCATTTCACTGCATTACAGGTCTGCACTCTTGGGCAAGGTGCTTCGCATTGACGTTAACGACAATGACAAGGGACCGCTGTATAGGATCCCACCAGACAACCCATTCGTCCATGAGCGAGGTGCCCGGCCAGAGGTCTTCGCTTACGGGGCGCGAAACATGTGGAGGTGCTCCGTGGATCGGGGTGATCCCGTCACCAGGGAGGGGAAGGGCAGGATCTTCTGTGGGGACGTGGGGCAGAACAAGTTTGAGGAGATCGACATCGTGGAGAAGGGTCGAAACTACGGGTGGCGAGCGAAAGAAGGCTTCTCTTGTTATGATAAGAAACTTTGTGCCAACAGCTCCTTAGGTGAGCATCTGACAGCTCCAACACTTGTCCTCTGGTTGAGGAGATGGAATGCAAGATTGGTCCTTCGATGCCCCACCCCCCCACTGTGCTACAGAATGAATCTCTGACACTTTTTGTCTGATGTGTTTTTGTATGGACTACTTCATATAGAATGGGATTACACTAACTGGGTTATGAACCCAGTATTAATAACGCATTATAAAGTCATAAAGAGTTATTACTAATGTCATTGGTGTTCTCATGACTGTAAGGCATTATAACGTTAACTTGTAAGCCTTTACAACTTGAAGCTTCAGTTTGTTAATTGTCCTTTTATATGTCCGCATGCACATGCCAAATAATGAGGAGTTACAAGTACTCAGTGCGTACTCTAACAGAGATAAACGCATTAGTACCCATGAAAATCAACAAGGCACCAATACAGATTCTAAGTAAAGTGATATGTTTCCCTAGTATTAAAAGGCCAAAGAAGCTTATAATGCTTTCTGACACTTGAAGTTGTAAATGCTGATATGATAACATATCAACATTATGACTACAGTTATGAGAATGTGTAAAATTATGAATACTAATGTCATTAGTTATGAGGCTTTATGAATGCATTATAACCATTTATGAATGTATTTATAATGCTTTATGAATACTGGGTTTATAGAAAGTGTCTAACAAATCCCTCTTTGGAAATCATGGCAGATTTCTTCTTTTGTCTTCTACACATTCAGCTCCTCACCCACAACTTTGCCTTTTTTGTCTCCAGATGATGTCTTGCCTATTTATGCCTACCCTCATAAAATGGGCAAATCTGTGACCGGTGGATACATTTACAGGGGTTGCGAGTACCCCAACCTCAATGGCATGTACATATTCGGAGACTTCATGAGTGGGTGAGGACTTGCCCGCTCTAGGCTATCTTATTTAAATGTCACTTAGTGTGATTTCATCACCCACCAAGTTTAACTCAGGCTGATGACATAATGACTAGACAAAACCGCCGCTCTCACTTTTTTTTTGTTAGGTTTTAACCATAACAGTGGCCATGGTAACACAAAAGACAGACATGACACATCACGTCTTTATTTAATGATTCACCAGATTCCTGGACGGCCGCGTTTTAACTGTATCTCTCTTCTCCCTAGGCGTCTGATGAGCTTACGTGAGAACAGACACACGCGTCAGTGGGACTACAAGGAGATCTGTATGGGGATGGGCCTCACCTGTGCCTTCCCAGGACTCATCAATAACTACCACCCCTACATCATCTCTTTCGCCGAGGACGAGGCAGGTAGGTCCCCTGGTCAGGCCTTGTAGCTCTCAGGTATTGTGCTGGTGTCCATGTATGGGACGCTGTTAAAAACTTTCCAATAGATAGTTATCTATAAAGGCACTGAAAATGTCAGATAACTTCTGGCACATCTTTTTTTCCCCCACTTTCCCCTCTACATAGTTGTATGGTCTGAAACTCTTACTGTACGTGCCAAGTGCACTTCACTCTGATTTGTCACCACCAGGTGTCATAATATTTCGGTCCAACAGGTCCCAATATTTCTGTCCAACAGGACAACTTTAAACTTTGCATTGGCGTGCCCAGTCTTTCTCAATCATCATGCCGGGGCATCGTGATGTGTGTGTGTGTGTGTGTGTGTGTGTGTCTGGGGTGTGGGGGAGGTGCTTACCATGACTTAGCATGAAGCCGATGGGGGAAGGGCCCTTGAAAAGCTTGGCATAAAGTGTTTGGTTACTTTTTGGTTTGGTTGAGAAAGGAAGCGAGGACTGCAGACACTGCTCTTGCATAGTGTCGGCCCAGAGTTTTGTGCTACACCCCTACGTGTCTCATTTTGGACAAAATTGACTCCTCATAGTAGAAGTCTATGTCAGACACACAATCCAAGTTCAACTTTAACTTCATTATTATATCCATATGAAGGAAATTTGGTTTGCAGCAGAGACACAAAACACAAAAATGGCACAACACATACAATGGAAATATCCAACCATTCTGATCCAGGACATAGATACTGTCATTCATCTTACAGTGGACCTCAGTGTGGACAGTCAGTGACAGGGTCACTTTCCAGTGATCTACTTTTTGCTGCCTGTCACTACAAACAGCTCTCCATGATATGGCGTTACTTTTCCTGTGTTAATTAGTTCTACAATGTTCAAATAACTTCTGAAAAGTGTAACTGTGAATAAATGTAAATATAAATATGTTATACAAATGTAATAATTCTCTTTTTTTTAATTTTCTTATGCTTGTGAACTTTAGGGGAACTTTATTTCTTGTCCACGGAGATACCAAGTGCCACCTCTCCCTCTGGTGTTGTGTACAAAGTGGTCGACCCTTCAAGGTAACGATTTCAGCACTTTGTGCCTACCGTGTATTTATAGAGGTCTTGACAGAGCGCTAGGTGCTGTCTGCCAGGGCTGATGCACTGAATACTCTTGAATGCCTGGAAAAACTCTGAAAACATTATGCCTCCTCGAATATCAAACTGGCACTGGTACACTGCGCATTTGCGTAAGTGCTAATAAATCATTAGATTTTGGTAATCATATTCTCTCCCTCATTGTGCTGTTTGAAGATCAGCTTTCCCTGAAACATGGGTCTCATTAAAAATGGAGGTCATGTTGGCAGCTTCATACAAAGCTGTCATCTAAATCTCCTCCGAAATGACGTCGACCCAGACCCAGCTTGTGCCCTGGCCAAGGCCCACACTCGCAGAGCTGAGAGAGGTTATTTGTTGCTAGCTGTCTTCTGAAGAACGTCTCATGACTAAGTCTATGTGTTTTCAGTAGAGTCTGAAACAATGGTTTAAAATGTGTTTTAAAACTGCTTTTTAGATGTCCGTTTTCTTAACCAAGCGAGTAATCTTGTTGCAGACGTGCACCTCCCCGGTCCTGTCATTACGACCCACTCCCTGTCAAGGTGAAGAGCAACACCATAAAATTCAAGCCAAAGGAATGTAAGTGTGTCCATTCTGCTTCATATTCCCCCACTTTATAGGTGCAGTCAGTGATGCTCAGCGGTTTGTAAACAAGTAGTCCTTTTAAAACCGTTCAGCTAAGATCTCACCATTCAGATACGGTAGCGGTTACACTTTACTTGACACTGTTAACAGAAGAGTGACATGAGCCTGTTATAAACATGCTACTTCATTCATGTGTATGACTGTTGTCATTAATGTAATTTGGTTTTTGTAATGTCTACACCCAAACCAGTGGCAACTTTACATTACAAAAAACCAAATGACACTTAAGGACAGCAAACATGACTGCGTCGATGTAAATGTAAAGTACACAGAGCTCTGCCAGGTTGTTTTCCTACATTACCTAACAAAGTGAATTAAAAAAAACTGGCAAAGCTCTAATGAAAGGATAGGAACATTGTGTTGCATTTAAGATTACGCTGAATGGACAGCGTGCGTGAGTTTATACTGCATTCTAAACACACACTTTGAAAAAAAAAACTGGAAACTTACTGGAAACAGATGAATTATGTCCCGCAAACAATTCCAAAGCAGTGTGTGGAGTTTCTGAGGATGCAAGGAGTGAAGACTAATCTGTTGTGTAAGACTAAAGTGCCTGGAATACCATAATGTCATCCAGCATTCCTGACTGCACCTTTAATGCACTGTGTTATTTCAAGCTCTCTTAATGTCTTCAAGCTCCAAAAAAAGAACTAACTTTGCAATTTATGACTTCTGCAATTTACCACTGTTTTTATATGACTCATCATTCTACAGCACTGATTTTGAATGTCATTTCTGTAGCTTTAATAGGCATTGAGTTACCAGACAAGGGGCAACAGATCCCTGATAACAATGACTGGCTGGATGAGCTCCTGAGGATGCTAGAGGAGCCCGGGTCACAGACCACCCCTACACCAACCACTACCACCACCACCAGGCCTCCCAGGACAACCAAAAACCGCAAGGGACGGCGCAGGAAACAGGGCCGACATCGGACCGAAGCGAGCCATCGGAACGGAGCTGTGCGATTAGCGGGAGACGACCTGGGTCGCACTGACCGGGGGAGAGTGGAGATCTTTGCCAACGGTGAATGGGGAACGGTGTGCGATGACCTGTGGAACTCGAAGAACGCTGAGGTTGTGTGCCGACAGCTGGGCTACCGGTACGCACTCAAGGCTTCCAAAGCGGCCGATTTTGGCGAGGGCAACCACCTGAAGATTCTCCTGGACGACGTTCAGTGCCAAGGCACGGAAGCCACACTGCTGGACTGCCAACATGCAGGCGTGGGCAGCAGCAATTGTGCGCACTATGAGGACGCAGGGGTCATATGCGGCAACTCCCTCGACTCCGACATCACACATTATGTATGACCACAGAGGACACAGAGATGGGATTCACTGGTCGGAGAGAAACAGAAAAATAAACAGCGATGATTCGCCCAGGAATATTCAGGCTTGGCACTACCTCCTCTGTCTTAAGCAAATTCTCGAACAAGTGCAGCTGTAGCCTATTGCTATAGTAATTTTACCAGGCTTTACCAATGACTTTAATTGACTTGATGTAGTTATTATATTAATACTGCCTTCATATACTGTTCAAAATAAATGTTTAATTAATGCTGAGTCAAGTCATTATTGCAACCAATAGGCCTATAGTCGCAGCTATGCAATAAAATTGTTAACTTATGTCATGACTTCTAAAACCTTTGCCCATAAAGTAAGGCTATTTGAAGTTGGATATAGGCTACAGGCTAAGGTCTAAATTGTTATCAGTGGATTTGTTTCGTTCGGGTGCGGCTTGTTAATGCAATGCCATGAACGCTTAGGCTAATATGAACATACTGATACAATGATCGGCTCCAAGAGGGGAGGACACCTTTCCACCGTTTCCCACCAAGTCTGTGTCGTGATCAATCATCCAGATCTAGTAATATGAGGTTAAAGCTATGAATAGCCTGGGAACCCACGGGCTACAGTTTACGCGTGGGACAAGTTTAGGACTGCACTGCTTCCCCATGCAGGAAATACGCTTGTTTAAAAGCCTTTGGCTATATTCTTCCGTTTCTACTGTCTACGTGTGACAGCAGTTAAAATATTTCCCATTAACATATCCAATCTCATGAACAGGTGTTCAAACATCGATTATTTTCACACATTGTTGGCATTCCCGAATGTACCGAACTTTGAAGTTCTCACGTGATGGAACAACGCGCTCAGCGGCTCCATAGCTCAGTGGTTAGAGCACTGGTCTTGTAAACCAGGGGTCGCGAGTTCGATCCTCGCTGGGGCCTTTTATTTTGACATTAATTTTAAGACTTGATGCAACAGCGCTCAGTGTCCGCCTGGGGTAGGGTATAGTGGCAGCAAGAGGGGCGCAGTCGTTCCAACATTGCAACAGTTTGCGGTGAACCGGCTTAGACTTCATCCTATCACTGTAAATGAATAAATATATAAATAATGTGACAGGAAACAGGAAAACCATATTTATGTTAATTGTCTGTCTTTTGCTTCTCCTAGCGCTGTAATATTTTGCACAATATTGTACTTTAGTGTGTTGTGTGCTTTATTGTGTAGTGCAGACCTACTTTAAAGGGTGGGCCGTTTGGTGTCCGTTTTGGCCGTTTGGTGTCCAAAATACTGCACTTACTGCAAGAAAAGTGCTATAAAACTAGTAAGACTGCTACAGTTGGCTACATTTGGCCACAAGCTGGCTACATTTGCTATTGGCTAAATCAATATAAACAGACCTGGCCATTAAAATAGGCTATGCTGCTTACATGTATGGGAAACTGAGGTACCTATAGTACAATGCAGAGAACAGTAATGTGCATTGCAAATGCGCTGAGGAACAGAGCTATAGGCATGTCTCACCTCAAAGGCCTCATACAAACTACTAGGCCTCTACCAGGCCTTCCACATCAACTTAAAGGCCGGTGTGAATCAATACAACATAGACTGAATCGTGGACTGGCAGCCCTGGCAGAATGGGGCACAGAAACTCACTTTCAGTTTCATTTTCTGTCCCTTTCAGTTAATGTCAGATGTCAGTTTGCTATTCGGTGTAAGCTGTATCAAAATTTCTCGTTTTTTTCGCACTTGGTGACCTCAAACAACAAGACTATGGATTGACTCACACTTTATTTCCCCTTTAATGAAAAAAATGCCTTGAAATGAAATTGAGATGATTGAGATGATTTTCACAAAGTTGCTGTCTGTTTGTGAAATAAAGTTGCTGTTTCAGTGGTGGAGAGAGTTGAGAGAATTGTCAGAAAAGGTGTTGAGGTGCCACATTGTGTAAACAGGCCCACTGTGGTTAGTGTTCTCTGTCACAGTCCAAGGGCAAACGCAAACAGTACAGAAAGACGGTACAAAGCACAGTATTGGAAACTCCTGGTGGATGTTGGAAGGCAGTCTTGTATAATGTATTACTGTGACTAATTTGTGACCAGAAACAGACAACAGAGTTTTTGGTCTGTGTGAGCATCATTGAAAATAGAATAGACAAAGCCTCTAAACATACTGTATTTTTTTTAACATACCATAGAAAAATCCTCTGAAAATAAGTTAGTAGCCTATGCTGAAGTGGTTGCTGCAACACGGGACCAGCAGACACATGGCAACAGTGGAGATAGGTATTTGCCCACAGGCACAGTCAGCATAACGCACAGTCAGCCACAACGCTTCTGTTGGCTCTTGGTTTTTGAAAGACAGTCACGTAAAGACACTGTAATGGAATTATGGTACTGAGAAGGCCAGTAGCTACAGTACGTCTGAGTCACTCACAGATGAGGTTACATGGGGTCATGTTGTAACAGATTACAAACAGCCAGGGCAGCATATACTGGTATTTGGTGGTAAGAGACATGTGAAATCTTGTTTATTTGCTTCTGAAGTGGCATTTGTTGGTATTTGTGTATTGGTATTTGGTTATGTTGTTGATTCGATCATACAGTAAATGTGCATAGCAGCAAAGCTGATATTTTGTTACCCATAATAAGTTTGAGGGGGGATAGGTTTGGGCATGGTCATGATTCAGAATCCACATGTATTGCAGTATATATTGCAGAGAAATAATTAAATCAAATAGTTGTGTTATAACATTTACTGGAGACTGCTTTTGTAACAACTTCAGCTGCTTACAAAACAGTTTGTAGTTCCACAGCTAAGCCAGTAGAGGGCAATGTTACTACATGGCTTTTATAATCGGCTTCATGCAGGACATGAGGAGGGACCAATTTCAAGAAATCTGTTACATTACCAGATTCAGTATCATTTCAATAAATTCCAGTTATTAAACCAGAGGAGATTAGGCTATTAGTAGCCTATAGTATAAATCTCAGCTACCTTTTGAGACTTTGTTTGTTTTGTGGCTTTATGTGTTTGAACAGTTAAATTGCAATCATTTACCTCACAAAAGTTAACTCCCCATATTCTTAAAGCAAATTAACAGGCCTTCTTCACCATTCATCACACCGAGTCCTCCATTAGACAGATTTAAATAAAGGTCACTTGGCCCCTAGAAGGATACATTCATTTGGAGTTAGTCTCTGCGGATGTCCGTTATGAAACATATAAGTCTGCCCATGCAGGCGCTACCAGGGGCAGGAGGGGGGTTAGGATGATTCAAAGGGCTTGGCACTGACAGGGGGCCCCAGAGAACATTTTAATATTATAATCCATTTTTGGGGGGACCCAACATTTCTAGCGGCGCCCCTGCATGCAGATGGGACATGAGGCACTGCATGTGTCAAGAGCCACCAGACCACACACCACCACACACGCACACCACACCACACCACACACCACACATCTCCACACCACACACACACACCACACCACACACAACACATCTCCACACCACCACAGACACCACACCACACCACCACGGACCACACCACACCACCACACCTCCACACCACACACCACACCATACCACACCTCCACAAGCCACCATACCACACACACCACACCACACCACACCTCCACACACACCACACTACGGATTTAGCAATTTATAATTGGACGAGATGCGCTCTACGCATCACTAGCAGTGAGGATCTCCCACGATATACCATGGGTGACTCTTCACTGCTAATAATCACTCCACATTTTGCACTGAGAGAACTTCCAAGCCGTTGATTAACTATTGCGTTGCTTGGGAACAGGAGTCCCAAAACTAAGCTTAGAACTACTTTGGGGGGAGGAGGACGAACAAACGTAAATGAAAACTACTGTAAACAGTTGAAAATACAATTGACTTCCTATGGCACTCGGCCTTCGGCTTCATGCCTGCGGCCGAACCACACCCGTGAGGATATCCATGAGCAACCTCACTCATACTCGCGTTATATTGCTTAATTACAGTATTGCATTAGCATTCTTTTGCATGCATTATTTGTACCCATTCTCAATGCCCTCTATATTCATATCTTTATATAAACACAAGGATTTGATCTCTTATACTAGTACAATGAGAAAGACAATCTTGAATATTGAATCTAGTCTGTTTCTAAAGAGTTTAATTATCAGTGTCAGTGTTAGTGTTAGTGTAGCTGTGCTCACAGGGTTTCCATTTTAACATTCAAAATGATCCCTTCTCATTACTAGTTTCTATGGCTGTTTAATGTGATGTAAATGTAGCAGAGGACATTTGGGGACGAAATAGAGCGTTTGGGCGTTGTTTTTGTTTTTGTTTTTTTTTTACCATTGAAGTCTATACACCCAAACTGACTGACTCCAGTGAACCTATTTCCAAACCCCCAGTTTAACTGTGAGTGACTTGCATGGCTGCTACCTGATGTTTGTCAGCTCCTTCAACACTGAATATCCACAGCAGACTGAAATATCTGCTCTCATAGGAGGCCCAGGAATGTTGTGCGCTTAAGCCCTGACAGCAGTGTGGCCATACAGTAGTTCTGCTTCTGGGTTTGAGGCCAATGTGGGCTGTGGTTGGTGTCAATGCAGAACAGCCCTGTCAGCAGCACTCACGGGAACCTATTTCACTTCTCAAATCTGCCACTGCTCCCCCAGCCCCCAGCCTCCACCCCTCCCCAAAACCCCCCACTCCACGCTCCACCACCAGCACCAGCCCCCCACCACACCCCACTGCCCCATAATTATGGCTGATTAATGGGACAGTAATGAGGTCTGTCCCCGAGTCAGCTTTAAGTAGGGCGCTGACCCGAGCAAATCCCATTTCCTATCAACGCCAAGGATGATTCCTCCCTCTTCTCTCATCTTAGAAGTTTCCACTCTGCTTCTAGAATAAATCTGTAACAGGCCTTTTAAACTTTTTATTTTATTTGCAAACATTTTTGTTATCCTGATACAGGACACTACTATGGGGCCCGTTCTCAAAAAATGACATTTCAGAGCACGCAAAACCTCGGTCCCATGTGGATGAAAGGTAACAGTTTAGCGTTTTGACCTAACGTGCACCCTTGTGTACAGCCTCTAAGTCTCTAAGCAGGGTTGCCAACTCTCACGCATTGAGCGTGAGACACACGCATTTAAATGACTTCACACGCTCACACGCCACACAGAAATTTGTACGGCTTATATATTTTCAACGTGCCATTCAAACATTGCTGTCGGAGCTGCCGTTCTGTTTCCAACCTAGCAGCTAATCAGAAAATAGAATTTTTTTTGGCCAATCAGTGAAATAGCCTGGCCCTGCTGATGGGTAGGGTCTGAGTGTCAGTGCTGGAAGCATATATTTGAGATATTTCATGTAGGGGATCAGGGGGGAGGGGGCGTGGCAGTGTACAATGGTAAATGTGGGACTTTCATGTACTTCGATCAGGGGGGAGGGGGCGGGGCACGGCGCCCTGCCACGCCCCCTCCTCCCTGAGCAAAAAAGTCTCACTCCCACAAA
>JAVQKI010447426.1:0-16531 GCA_036025975.1 Nematalosa erebi | reverse complement strand
ATTTTTTTCTGTAAAGGTGGCATATGCTATGTATATGTTACATCTCTAAGTCTATTGTAAGTCTCTGTCTCAGGCTTTTGCTCCTACATATGCTTGGTAGTGTGGGAGTGTCTGTGGATTGAGACATCAACTGGACGGGGTGGGGTCAAGGGGGTTGGGGACCTCTTCAGCCCAGTTGACCTTCAGCCAGCCACATCTCCCCACTGTCAAGTTTCTCGTGGGGAACCGAGCGACCTCCACCCCAGGAAGCCTCTTTTGTCACCGGGTGGGAGACTGACTGGGGGGTTGGGGGGTGCGTTCACGCTCACAATAGAGACGTGTGTTTGCGACCCCAAGGCCCTACGCCTTTGTTCTCCTCTGTCACAGTACTGCTGTTGTTATAATAGTCTTAATCCTCCCTCTTTTATGGTCTTTGTTTCTTGGACTGACTTTCTTTCTTTCACTTTCTCTCTTTCTCTCTTTCTTTCTTTTTGTTCCCTCTGGCGTGGCGTCAAAGTCACAAATAACGCTGACAGCGAAAGAGTGAGGTGTGGACACAGTGGAATGATATTTCATTCTCTCCTCCTTCTTGTTCTGCTTCTTCTTTTACACTCTGTCAAAGGAAGCCAAATTAAAAAACAATTCTGTCCATTTGCGAGCATAATCACAGTAAATTGCCCATGGCTCATTTGTGTTTTGTTATTGCGGTTGGGGGGGGATTTGGGCAAGTGAGACAGTGTGGATTTGTCTTCATTTGACAGCTTAGTTAGCAGTCCAGTGGAGTTGTGAAATATCACACATTGCACAAATCGGCGGACTTGTTTACCAATTGGAATATGGCTCACAAGTGAAAACACCACCGACGCTTGTCTAACAGATCTGTTCATCCCATCTCTCTCTCCTTTCCACCTTGAACATTTTGCTCCCAAGAAACTATTAATCCTAAGGCCGGCATGAGGTCACGCGTTCACTCACATACTCATAAGGGATGCACTGCGCATTCTCCTCTACTTCCCACTGCTGTTGTTATATTTAAATACTCATGGGAGATTTTACACCCCAGTCCTAACAGAAGCTCATCACATTCTAATGAGAAACAACAATAAACATTCATTCGCTCATCAGATGGAGTTATGGCTCTGTCTCTCTCTCTTTCTCTCTCTCCCTCTACTTCTCTGTCTTGGCCAGACACATCACACCACAGCCCAGCTCCACTGGCAGTTGGCAGGAGTTAATTGTTAATTAAACACAAAGCAGACGTGTAAGCGCTGCAAAAGGAGGAGGGCCGGTTGATGAATGTGTTTGTGTGTGTGTGTCAGTGTTGGGGAGGGGGGGGTCCCTGAAGAGCCCCTTTATAAACAAACTGGGTTTGTGCAGGTTTAAGTGGCACCCTCCTGCCCTGCTTTGGTCCCTGCTCTCCTCTCGGGCTGCTCTCCCAGGAGTGCGGTCCCTAGTGAGACCAGGGGCTGGCTAATGAGTTGTTTGCAGACCTGCGGTACATAGTGGCAGTGACCTTTGACCTCCACCCACTACGACTACACATGAGGGAATGGCTGGCTGAAGTAGGAGAGAGTGGGAGAGGGAGAGAGGGAGAGGGAAGTCTGAATAATACAAGAATAGGATTTGACTGGTGATGGATTTTGAGTTGAGTTGTCTGGTTTCCTTTTATCACAAGTGATGCCTCTTTTTGGGGGGAAAGAACTGAACTGAACTGGCACTTTATTCCAAAAGACATTTTTCTACTAATGAAACAAAGTACTGGGCAATTTTTGACACCTGAAAGATATATGGTTGTCCAAAGTTATATGCATTCCATTCTCAATTGGAAAACAGGCATATTAGCAGCACACACACACACACACACACACACACACACACACACACACAGACACACACACACACTGCAGGGATGATTTGTTTCACCACTGCAATTTCATGAAATGTGAGATATTGCCTATATAACTACACCCATATTCAGAAAGTGCTTTATGGTGTATTTTCCCCATCATTTGATTTTAGCAATTTGTTTCATATTGGGTCTCTCCATTGTGTGTGCACTACATAGCACTGTGTGTGGGGGGCGTTATTGTATCTAACCAACCCCGGGGGATTGCTGATCACCTTACCTGGCACCGTGGTTTTAAATAGAAAGAAACAGTCAACCCTCACACTATACTGTCATATGGTATAACATAAAGGATGAATGGTGGCCATGGTTGTATTTACCTCCACCAGCCTCACCACCACAAACCCCTTCTTGCCTCCATAATCATTTGTTTTTTTCTTTCCTGTTCAGACTTGTTTTTCTGGCCCTGATGAGGGGATAATTACCGCCTCCATCTCCCTCCCCTCCTTTCCCTCTCTTCCTTCTTACTTCTCTCTCTCTCTCTCTCTCTCTCTCTCTTTCTGTCTCTCTCTCGCTTTCCGTCTCTCCCCACCTCTGTTTCCCTTTCATCCCTCCTCATCTTCATTAATAACAATAAGCAGGGTTGAGGTTAAAAACGCATTTAATTGCCTTTATGTTAATGACATTATGAATAGCCTGCGCGCCAGAGACTCTAATTCTGTCCAGCGTGTGGCTTAGCACACCGCTGCTCCCTCGCTCTCCTGTTTCTTTCCCTCTGGAGGACAGCTCACTTTACGCTGAGACTCGCTCTTTTTTTTCTTCCCTTCCTTTCTTTTCGATCACTCTCTTTTGTCTTTCCTCTGTCTCTCTTTTTCTCTGCAGTGTCTTTTTGGACTGTTTTCCTTTCTGTCTTAGTCTTTTTCTCTGTCTGTGCTCATCTTTTATGGCGTCTTCTCTTCACCCCTGGTGGGGTGGTTCTCCGCAAAGAGCCCAGAATGGATGTTCTGCCACACGGACGTAGTTGATGACAAACCTGCCGTTTGGCTGGAAATTATCAGGAGAGCTGGGGAAAAAGGAGAATATATGTGTCTGAGCTTACAGACACATTCATATAAAATCATGCCCTCACATACAGTAACTCACAATAGTAATAATTTATAAATATTATTAACATTCATCTTTATTAACATTCATCTTGTACAGTCAACTAATCAAACACTTGATCAATGCAGCATACAGTATCTCTCCACTACTTACCTACTGCAGGTGTGTGTGTGTGTGTGTGTAGCAATGACGGCTAAATTAACAAGCTTCTTAACAGTAATGATGACTCAGGGCCCTCTCAGCGCTGCCATTTTAGCCATGAATATTGCAGAGCAGATGAAATTCAAAGAAGCTCTGGCCTTTTAACTCATTCAAATTCCATTAGCCTGAGAGCGTCTGCACAGAGAAATACCTTTGAAAAAAAAAAGTCATGGTCAGTTTTATCTGAATAAATCTCTGCATCGGAGACAAGCTAATCCCATCTAAAAGACCTGGAGCCAAAGATACACAACCCTGTCGAAGCCCTCATAATCCACTCAGTTTCTCTGTCTTGCACTGTCCTCTTTCTCTGTCTCGTCATTTTATTCCTTAACTTTTCTACCTCTTTTCTTTTTGCGTGAAAGGGAAGTCTCTGGCTCTAAAATAACTCAGATTTGCTGCGTTCATATGGCAACATCAGAGAGAACAAGAGAGAGAGAGAGAGAGAGAGAGAGAGGGAGGACAGGGAGAGCGAAAAAGAAAATGAGAGTTTGGGAAAAAAAGAAAATACAGAGGAAAAACCGTCCAAGAACTGCTATCAGCCCTCCATTTACAATAAATCTTTGTTGGACATCCAAGAATTTCTCCCTCAAGATGAATGACGTTGTGCTGTTTAGAGCTATGCATGTGCACAGCTCTGTAAGTGCAGTGTGCAGGCCCGTGAGCCAAGGTGAGCTATGGCGCGGTGTGTTTCGGCGCGTTTCGTTCCGTTGTGGTGTGGTGTGGTGTGGCACGGCATGCGTGGAGCCGTGACGAGGCGTGGCGCAGGGCAGCAGGACCACTGGAGGAGCATGTGGGTAGCTGTTAGTTTACAACCAGCGCCAGACAGAAACCAGGCCAAGGGGGCTATGATGAATGGGTACAAGTCCCCGAGCAAAAAGATGACCTGGATACTCCACTCCACTCCACTCCTCCTCCTTGTCCTTCTCCTCCTTATACACAGCAGCATCCTTCCTCTCTCCCTCCCTCCCTCTCTCTCTCCCTCTCTCTCTTTCCCCGTTTCTCTTTTCACACTTCCCCCCATTTCCTCATCCAATATCTGCACATCCCCACACCCCCAGCCATTGAGGCAAGTGGGCCAACGTTTTTCAGCATCTTCTTACCCACCCATAGCCATGCACAAGCTCTAGTGGATGTAACAACCCTGACCCTCCCACCTTTTTTCCTCTTTCTCACTCAGCTCACTCCCCAGCATCCCTGACCCTATAACTGCACCCCCCAGACTCCCCCCCCACCCCCCCCCCAACTCACTTCTCTCCTCAACCCAAAAATCTGCCCCCTCCACAAAAAAGAAAAAAAAAAAATTGTAATCCCTTTCCCTGGGCTGGGTAATTTGATCAAATAGCATGCACCCTTCCTCACCACTTATTGGCCAATTAAGTCAAGTCCTCACACAGGGGGTCCAGCTGGCTGCCTGTTCTCCGGCGCGGGATTGATTGAAGTTCGTGGCGCGATCTATGAGCTGCGCTTTAATGATCTAGGTGATAATGCTTGTAATTCCTCTCAGTCAGGGGACTCTGCCGCGCAGCTGTTGCCACACTAATCCCTGTCCTGATACACTGAAGTACCAGGGGCTGCATTAATCTGTCCTACCAATTCTCTGCCGTTACTGTGTTTTTTTTCTCTCCTTCACTATCTCTTCCTCCCCCTCCATCCTTCTCACTCGTCTCTGTCTCTCTTGTTTTTTCAATCTTATAACTATGAGTCCATATGTGACAAATGGTATTTAAAGTGCATAAAGCCATAAATCCTGAAAATAAAAATGAAAAATAGACATAAAGGGAACAAATGAATTCAGTCACATAAGATGGTCTTGTATTTTTCCTTCTTAATGTGCCTAGGTTTCTCTTTCTTTCTCTCATTTTCTCTCTCCGTCTCTGTTTTCCACTTAACCAATTACCCATTGTTCAAACACCAATTGCACAGAAGACGAAGGGAAAAAATACACAAGCACAATCAATATGATTTGAAAAGATTAAATCCCTTACAAAAAAGCAGGCGAAAAAAAAAAAAAATCAATGAATTCATGTGTCGGTTTCAAAGGCGAGGCATATTAACATTGTAGGAGGTGCAGGGGTAGCTAATCCTCCCTCTAGCCATGGGCCTAAAATATCAAATTATCATAATGAAGTCTAAATGCATATAAATGTCCAGCATTTTCAAATCTTTCATTTAATGCAGTACCACTGAGTCATAAAATTACTCAGAGCTCTCATTTTTGGATTAATTCAATGATGGATTTAAATTTTTATGGGTAAAACAGCAACTGAATGTGGTATTCAAATGCGCTTGAATGTACGATATAAGAGATATGGAGTTGTGCCTGCCTTCACATAACCCCTCTCAGCCAATGCTCCTGTAACAATCAAAGTTAGACTCCATGCAGGCCCGAACTTTAACTCCTTTCAAAGGTTTCATTGCTCCAACACGTTCTTTCTCTTAAGGTGAGTATTGCAAATTTTATGGCCAAATGAATGATACAGCAGGCCCGACTGGAATTTAAAGCATATTATGCACAAAAAGAGACAGGCATATTCTTTAAAGAGCATGAGAGCTGGCTTTTAAGTTGACATCAGAGTGGGGAAATTGCATAGGAAATGGCTTGAAAGTGCGCAGGGTTGCCTCCCCTGGAATTCCCCAGCCAGTGTCAGATGGTAAATGATTTTTGATCAGGCAATCACAGAGAGGCCACATCGAGGGGGCTCCAGCCAGCACCGGCGTCTCACTGCGGGGCCTTGTATGATCTCACCGCTCCCCTTGCTTATTCCCTCGCACCCGAGCAGCCCGGAGCGAGGAGAGGAGGAACTCAGACAAGACCTTCTCACCGCACCAAAACATCCACCCACTTCTCTTTTCTCTTCCCCTCACTCACCCACTCTTATTCAGTCTCCCTCACACAGAAATATACACACGTACACACGTGCATGTTCTTAAAGGACTATGCATTTAAAAAGCGCACAAACAGATTAATGTCAAACATACAGGAGAAAAAAACTAACAGATCTGATCAAATGCCACTCTCAGACACCACACACACACACACACACACACACACAAACAAACAGAGGTCAGTAAGCCGCTCCTTAGAGACAAGGAATTTCTCCCAAGAGGTCAGGAGGTCATCAAATCCAGGTGGAGTCTGGGAGATATTTATCACACCAATGAGCTGACGGCCCACTCAGAAGTGTTGCCGCCAGCCACAGACGCGGGCCCCAACAGCTGCTGCTCTGCGCAGTCAACACCTCTCACCTGTCAATAAAGAATAAAGATGCTCCAAGCACACACAGGGGACTTGCACAGGCCTCTCATGACACAGACAATACAGAGACAGACATGCACATGATTGTCTTGTAAATACATTGTGGTCACATCAGTTTTGTTCTATTTGTCTGTATTATGAATATATATAAAAAGTATGACAAATTCCGAAAAAAAATGAATATTTCTGTATAGTTGCATTAAATTTGCATCAGGTCTATAATATGTATTTTCCTCCAAGCGTAGCTTCTTTTGTTCATAAAACATCCATTTGAACATTATGTGTATAAACATTACACATAATCCACTCTCAACACCATTCAGTCCTTCCCACCACCACCCGTAAAAGAAAAAATAAAATCAAGACGCGTCAAACCTCAGATGACTAAAATATAAAATGGCAAGCAAACAGCCACCCCCAACCCAGCTCATCTTCTTGCTTCTTGGGAGTGTTACAGCACAGAATGCCACCAACCATATCTGCCTGGTTAGGGATGAAAAATTGGCCGCGTAAACAGGGCTGGCAAGCAGAATCAGTCTCATGCTAAAGTCTTTAGCGACTGGGGCGTAATTAGTGACTGCTCTCTCCCTCTCTCTCTTTCTCTATATCCATCTATCCTTTCTATCCTCCTCTCTTTCTCACACGCTCATTCGCTCTCTTTTTCATTCAGGCTGAGATGTTTGCTGTTGGCATAGTGATGTCACCAGCCAATGCTCCCACACTGCCTCAACTCCACATAAACATTCAACATCTCCAGCCTTCCACCCAGTTGCCTGCTGCCTGTCTACAAAATGTCATACTGTCTCAGGTCTCAGAGCACCTGCGCAGTAGCGAGATATTTTTATTTCTTTGGCTTTCCGTGAATGTGTGTCTTAATTTGAGCATGTGTGTGGGTTTTTTTTTTTTTTTGGGGGGGGGGGGGGGTGCCATGGTGTGTGTCTATGTGGATTATTTTTTACATTGTTGATTGAAATAAATGTTTCTGGGTATGTATGTTTGTATGTGTATATGTGCGTGTGCGTGAGTGTGTGTGTTGGGGTAATGGGGTAATGAGTGTGAGAGTGTAGGGGCTGGTTAGTGGCACTGAGGCAGAAGAGACAGGAAAGGCAAACATGCTGTAATTAACATGTAGGGTGAGGAAATGAAGAGGGTCACTGGGCAATCACAGTCCAAAACACACATTAGAGGTGGTGGTGGAGGGTTGCCTCTGTGTATATGTGAGTATGTATGTGTGCGTGTGTATGTGTATGTGTC
This sequence comes from Nematalosa erebi, assembly GCA_036025975.1. Taxonomy (NCBI): domain Eukaryota; kingdom Metazoa; phylum Chordata; class Actinopteri; order Clupeiformes; family Clupeidae; genus Nematalosa; species Nematalosa erebi. The sequence continues at coordinate 8,891 of JAVQKI010447426.1, read as the reverse complement.
ACCTTTGTGCTCATGTGAGCATGTAACATGCACAAACTGAGAGATTGTCTGTAGACTTGTAAATGTCTGCACCATTGTGTGTGTGTGTGTGTGTGTGTGTGTGTGTGTGTTGAGTAGTGTCTATTTTGTACCTGTACACTATTCCCAGTTTGTTGAAAATGTTCTTCTAATATGACACTGCAGTTAAATTTATCCAGTCCGTACTTTGAAGAGAATGGAACTCCTGCCTTTTAGTATGGCTCCCACAGACTGAGTTCATTAATATGCGTTTAGTCTATCTGTTCAAATGAATGTGTATTTACTTGTGCACACGTTCGTCTTTGTGATTACAGGGGCGGCTTGTGGGTTTTTAAAGACTCGTCAGAGCAAATGTGCGGCCCTGTAAACATGGCTGAGCGCGAGCGTTTGTTGTCTCGTGCTCTTATTCTTTTTGGCAGGGTTGCATATGTTCCCTTAGCCTCTCTCGGCCCAGCCCTTATTATCATTCCAATCAGCAGAGGCGGGCAGAGTCACATTAATTTGTAGTAATTAATGGTGGCGATGCATCTGACAGTGCATGCTAACTAGGAGCCTTTGATTGTTTGGAGCTCTAACCGCGGCTCCTCTTGTTTGCATCACCTCCGAGGAATTTAGCAGATATCAAAGCGCGGCGCTATCTGATACTTGTCAAAAATGCGATTTTTATAAAAGTTTAATTCTTTTATTGATTTAGGTCGGGTTTGATGCCTACAGTGTCAGTTCCCTTGGTGCAGCTTAGTGGATTCAAATGCTTGTCACCAGCTCGGCCTCCTTTTTACTGAGAACAATCGCCATAGGCCAGCCCAACAGGCATGGTTTAATTGCCATTAATTAAAAGCATAAATCTTTTTTTTTCCTCTCGTCCTGAACTCGTTGGCGCTCTTTAACAGGGCTTTACGGAACGGCTGCTGCTTTTTTCCTCTCTCTCTCTCTCTCTCTCTCTCTCTCTTTCTTTCTCTCTCTCCTCTCTGCTCTTGTCGGAATCCCTCCTGGCAAGTGATGGTTACTCACAGCCCCCTCCACCTCTTCCTCTCTTGCTCTCTGTCTCTCCCTCTCTTTCTCTCCCCTCCTCTGTCTTTATTGCAGTCATTTTCTCTCTTTATCTCCCTCACTCGGCAGACGTTTCTGAAATCATCCCTTTAGCGCGCTCCTATGCCTGATAGGATGTGAAGCGCGAGGGAGAGAGCAAGCGCGGTGTTATTTAGCCAACCGCCTTTCTGCATTTATTGCCGCGTAATGAGGTCAAGTGTATCTCCACGCATCTACGCTCAGATGCTCGCCGCCACTCAAATGCTCCCTGACAGCGCGCAAACGAACTGACAAACACAAGGCCTGCTTCCGGACACATGGACGCCTCGAAACTCTTCACACAATTCAAGAGAGGAAAAGACGAGTATTAGAGACACCAGTTTATATGTTTTATGCCATTAATATTTATGTATTATGCATTTTTTCATATTGAGATAATTTTTTTCATGTAATGAGTGAAAATTATATAGTTTTGCTCTCATGTTCAGTAAGTGTAGGCAAGGCATGTTTATCTATATAGTTTATTTTACACACAGAGGCTATTCTCGGAGATGAGCACAATGCTTATCTGTTGTGTCTGCACATTTCTGTCCGATTAATCTTCTCTCTTGCTTTTCCAGCTCTCTCACTCTCTCTTTCTCTCTCATGCTCTCCTGCTGCTCCTCCTTCCCTAAGGGTTCTGCCCTAGGAGTCTGGTCCCGTCATCACCGTGAGCATCAGAGTTGAGTGATTCCAGTATATCCACTTTCACATCTGCCTGTGTTCACAGCCATGCTCACATGCACAAATACACATTCACTCACACACACACACTCACACATGCACTCAAAAATAAAAGGATTTTTTTTTTTTTTTTTTTACAAATGTGCACACCTTCAGAAAACAACAATGCAAACATTATCCATGTTCATACACATAATGCATAACATACAAAAATGAATGCACCTTTGAGCATAAACCATCTGCTTGTTAAAGTCATCTAGCTCTGAAGGCAGACAAGATAAATAAATACTCACCAGCCCAGGGTTGCATGCAGGGAGGGATGGCTGGATGAATATAGCATGGCCTCGACATGAGGCTGGCCAGTTTACTGAGGGTGATCGATGATAGACTCAGCTTGCACTCAACAAACATCTTAAGTGGATGCAGTTTTGCTTAATTGGGAGCTTTGGCAGGCCAGATCTGCCGCACGGCGGTTTGATGCCGATCATGCAGTCCCAGGAAACCGCCCCGGCTGTGAATTTTTGTAAACTAAATGTGCTCGCTTGCCATCTTCATCTGTAGGCAGCTCAGAGCTCCTCCCGAGCCCTTCAGTTTGACCTACATAGTGCTCTACCTGCGAGTTAATTCCCTCAACCTCTATCAGCATTTGCCCGACAGGGGTCACACAAACACACAATTTTTTGTATACATGTGTGTGTATGTGTGTGTGTGTATGTTTGCAAATATATACATTTGCAGTTGGAGAAACCCACACACTCAAATTGAAGTTAATCAACAAAATTACACAAAACCATATTCTCACACATGCCAAGTCCAAAACCAAAGAACACACACATGCACAAAAACAAATACGCAGACACAAACATCGAGAACCAATCACAACACATCAGCACACACTAACCCTTTTCAAATTGGAATCTGGTATCTTCAGGGAGACTAAATTACATCTTCATTGCATGTTGAGTAATGAGAATGCAAGGCGTATTGTCTGCCTGAAAGTTGAGTTCCCGAGTTGGGAGAGGAGTTAGGACAGGTTGTCTAGTGGCACTGCGTAGCATGACATATGCCACTGGCAGGTCAATGGTCACGTTACTGTGTTGGAGGAGAACAAAACAACCTTGATGATTTGTAAAATTGGGCAAAGGCAAAAATGAAGGTATATGGCTGTAAAGTTTACAACCACAGTGGTGCTATCTGTTCTTTTTGTTTGTTACGTCTCTGAACTCGGTAGAACTGTGTGGATCATTTCTGTCAAACTTTTAGCAATGCCAATCACTCTGGCCAAACAGATCACTTGGCTAAGCAATTTGCTGGTCTGTAGCCTATGTCTATTTGACTGACACACTGGTAATAGTAGACTTAAGATGAATGTAGGTCATTGAACCATGTAAGGTAATGTTAAGCAATTTTTTTGTCTGCAGATGATGGTGGCATTAGATGCTGTGTTGTTAGCCCCGGCAAAAAGTGTATGGTCCAAGTCGGGGTCAATTGGCGGGTGGAGTGTTGGTCAGTGTGAAAGATTAAGGAGAAATTTGGGTAATAATAAGGGGATATCAGGGGCTACACACACACACATACACACACAGAGCGACACCCACTGACAAGTTTTTCTCTTTTCCTCATCGCTGTTCACCATGAACTAGAAAAGGAAGTCCCAATTAAAATTCAAATAAGCCTCTTTTAGCGGCCTCTTAAATTGACAAGTGAACAATGATTTTCTCGTATCGGTATCTGTCAAAGGTCTCAGAAAATCCTCAGTTGATAAGGCCCAACGCTTCCAATTAGGAGTGCAGCAAGGCCTCAGCCAGTAATGATTTCCTGGTCCCTGTAGGTATGGTGCGGACACTTATTGCAAATTACTGACAAAGAGCCCTGCTGTATTGATGAGAGGCAAAGCAGCCAGCGCCCCATGTTCCCATGTTCCCATCAGGTGCACCAGTAACAAGAGGGGCCTTAGTCTCCCCCTCCCCCTCCTCTCTCTCTCTCTCTCTCTCTCTCTCTCTCTCCTTGCTAATTTCTTTGCTAGTTTTTGTCATTCCTGCTTCTTGTTCTATATCTATCTCTTTTTATAGATAACACTGTATATAAATTTATAGATAAATCCATAACCCCCATTTCCCTCTGCACGAATTTGTCCGCTCTTGAAACGATGTTCACGTAACCTTGCGGTGCTCGTCAGTGGTGCACACCCCTGCTGATAGACCAGGAGGCTGATGCTGTGGTAGGCTGGCAGGGGGGCAAGTGTTTGACTGGTAACTGTGCGAGAAAGCGGTCAGTTTTTTATCCATTAGTCCATGGCTTGCCTGAATGTGAGCGGTGGAGAGCCAAGGTTTCAACATAATCAGAGCAGGTGGTGTCCTGCAATGTTTTTTTTTCTTAATAGCTTTGAGAAATAGCCAGGTACCTGCATACCACAGCACTTTGGTATAGTCAAAAAAAGTGGTGTTTTTGTACTGATAGACATAGTATCATAACCATTAGGCACGTCTCTTTCCATTTGAAGAGCTGCGTGCAAACCAATAATCCCTAATAGTCTAGCAGGAATGACGGAGATAACATCACATCCAGTTTAAGGGGAGTGCTATTCTCTTTGTTATTGTGCTATAGGGACTAATGAAGGAAACGGTTCTATTGCCCTCCTCTATTTTGTAATGAGGCTCACAATAACACAAAAGCACACAGATGTGAATATTTAATGTGTTTTTTTTTTTTTTGCACCGTAGACAAAGGGGGCAGGATACATGAACCCTCAACTTGGCTTGGTAGACAACAGTGAACACATGAGCATGCCCCCCCCCCACCACACACACACCCACCCCCACACATACATGCACACACATACACACACAAACCACACATTTTTACACCTCCTAATGTAAGTGAATGACGTCTGACCCAGGGCCCCACACCACACCCAGCATTTCACCCCATTCCCAGCATTAGAGCAGGTTTACAGGCTGTTTGGTCAGAGGGGAATCTTTTAGCAGTTACACCTCCTGACCCCTTCCACATCCTATCCCTCAGGTGGGGCCAAAGACAAGGGCAGAGATGGGGGAGGCATTTGACCTCCACCAACTAAAACAGGCAGACAGGAAACACGTCTTTGCTCCTTGCTTCAGGGTCAACTGCATCTCGAGTTCCACTGACTTCAGGAAAGTGACCCTTGAACCTGCAACTGCAACTCTTAAACACAGGCAACGACGATGTCACAGATTTTAAGCTGCAAAGAAGATAATCTTTTTTTGAATTGTTCAAATAGTGTTGATATATTGTATACAGTTCTGATTTGGTTCTCAGTTTAGGAAACAGGAATGAATCCATAGGTGATTCGATCTTCAGTTTATCCCATTGTGAGAATTTTGTTGGTGACTATTATTGAAAGTGAATTCACCCGATTACAGTGTGCTGCACAGGTTAATAATGTTGTTTGTTTTGTGTCTGAGGTAAAAAACAGTGTGACAGTTCTGTAGTACGATTTTTTTCCACATCATGCTTGGCCCTTTGTAGTTCTTAAAATTGGCCTCAACTTTTTGGTATTTGTTGTGCCTCCACTACCTGAAGATGAAAAGTGTCATCTGCCTTTGATTTCTCCAATCCTTTGTGTCAGAATTGACATGTCGGTTGACAGGGTGAAGAGAGATGAGGGATGAGGGTGGGAGTGTATATATGTGTGTGTGTGTGTGTGTATGTGTCTGTCTGTCTGTCTCTCTGTCTCTATGTGTGTGTGTGTGTGTGTGTGTGTGTGTCTGTCTGTCTGTGTGTGTGTGTGTGTGTGTGTGTGTGTGTCTGTCTGTCTATCAGTGTGTGTGCACACTAGTCTGTGTGTAGGGGTGGGAGGTGCATGGATTTGTGTGTAGAAAGAATGTGTGTTCATATCCGTGTGGGTGTAACTCTGTCCGAGGGTGTGTGGACATGTGTGTTAGTGAGTTTCTGTATGTGAAAAATATCTCTTTGTCTCAATTTTTTCAGTCTGGGCTTTGGTAGCAGATAAAGGCCCATGACTGCACACCTGATTAAGTGTTCAGCTCAGAGTCTATCAGTCTAATAACAAGTACTTTATATAGAGACAGCGGAGAACAGCACAACATGACACTTACACATTTTTGTACAAAACACCTTTAAGCACATCACACTCTCTCAGACACATAACCTGGTTTTTGTCCAACATATAAAATAAGGTTGAGGTGAAGTGTGTATGTGTATATGTGTGCGTATGTGTGTGTCTGTCTGTGTGGGTGGGTGGTGGGCACAGCTGCAAATGCTTTTTGTAGTTGGGGTAAAAAGACTCAGGGCAAAAGATGTGTTGTTGGTTACACTTTCCATCTCTGTCATCCTGTGCACTTGATCTCCTTGCTTTCTTCCTTTTCCTTTCTAATTCATTCCCTCCAATGCTCTCTCTCCCTCTCTCTCGCTCTCTCTCCCTTTCTCTTTCACTCTCCCTTTTGCTCTCTCGCGCTTTCTCTCTCTGTCTCTATCTCTCTTTCTCTCTCTCACACACACACTGCCCCCCAATTGCTGCTCTATTGCCCTCCCACTTCCTTGTGAAGTGAGGTGCATCACCTCTGGCTGGCTGCTGCTGTGTTGTGTCTGGAGCGCTCACTCGCTCCACCGCTGGTGTTAGCGCCACCGCTAGCTCTTAGCTGCCCCTCTCCTCCTTCACTGCTGCAGCTGCTGCTGCTGCCGCTGTTATGGCTGCCTTGGCTGTGGTTGTGGTGCCCCGCGGTGGAGTGCTGGGCCGCGGGCGCAGCGTCCGCCTCAGCTGCTCCGTCAGGCGGGCGCCGCTAACGCCTCCTGACTGCGCTGGGCTGTGTTTGCCTCGTGTGGTCACCTCGCATCAGCTCCGGCGGGCGTGATGCCCGCGGTGCGTGATGCCCCCTGTCACTGCCCACTGAGGCACCCCCCCCCCCAACACAGCCCCTCAACTTATACCCCAAAAATACACACGGTCATGCATGTGCACATACATACACCTATGCACCATCAAATCTGTACATATGGATGAGTAGCCTTTCGAACAACAATGAACACACACACACACACACACTACATAATACATATTAATTTACAGAATACAGACTCAATATACTGAAGATAGGGACATTAAACATTGATGATGTTTAGTCCTAACTTAGTCACTAGCAATGGCTTCTCTATAGTGTATATCTTTACACATTCTGTCTCTGTTACACACGAGCATACACACACGCACACACAGCTCAAAGTATATTCCTGGTAGTCTGTCCCCTGGCCCATCTCCTGATTCTCTGTTATTTGAGAGATGTTGTGATTTGTAGCTTGTCTTGTTGTTCTGAAAAACCCCAGTGCATAGCATCTCCGGCAACTTCACGCAGGATAACCAGAGGCCTCCTATTACAACTCTCTCCCTGGCAGTGGCCAGTCTGTTTTTTTTTTTTTTTTCCTTTCCACATCTAGCACAACCCACCCCCCACACCCCACTCACCCACCACCCTCCTTCCCTCCCTGTTCTTTACCCCCGCATTTGAATTTCCAGATAATAGGCTTTGACTTCTGGCTGCACGTTTATGGGTCTTTTCATGTTATCAGCTTAGCTCATAGCGTGGAGCTGGAGAACACAGACTCCAACTGACAGGCCATCCAGTCAGCAAGGCAGCCCTGTCAGGAACCCTCATCCACTAATGACTTCCCTTTAGTCTATTTTCTGTCTCATTGGCCGTTTCCTTCAAAAACAAAATTGCTCATTTAAATTCTCATGCCTGGGGCATTTTGGTCTTCAAATATTGTTGGAAAGTGAAAGGATTAGGCAAAATATGCTTTTTTAAAATGTTAATATATTTTCTGGTTCACTTTCTCCTCGGAGGCCAATTAGTGAATTTCTGCTGGCTGCATTAATGTCAAACTGACATCCCTGGCTATAATTACACTGCGCTTGAAACCTAACTTTCACTTGTGGGTAGATGCCTGTGTATGCCTGCCAGTGACACGGGGACTCACTCTGCCAGCTTTTGATCATTTAATCATTGCTTTTCCCTTTCTCTCTCCCTTTCTTTCCCTCTCTCTCACCCTCTATCGTGCTTCCCCTCTCTCCTTCTCTCTCTCTTTCTCTCTCTCTCTCTCATCTCCTGACTTTTCTTTCGCTGTTTCTTTTCTTTCATTTTACCTGCTCCTTTTTCCTCTGGTTGATGACTCCACCTTTATTCCCACCCTGTAGTCTTTTATTATTCACCCTTTTTCTTCACAGTTCTCTTTAAAAAAAAAAAAAAAGTCTTTTGTTTTAGGGCTTTTTGTTTTATTTTTTTCTTTCTGCGTCGGCTGCTGTTGTTCATTAGCGTGCCTCTGTATCGCCTCTGCCAAGCGGGAAAACTGAGAGGGTAATAGTCCCATCAGGTGCCTGCATACCCCCATAAGAACACTGTTTACTTGCATGATTCTTAATTGACATTGTGGCACTGCTTCTACTGTGCTTTATTAGTGTTATTGTTATATGCTGAGTTTTGAAATGCTAATGGAGTCGAGCCGGCGCGTGCAATTGTGTGAGTTTGTGTGTGTGCTTATGTGTCTGTGTGTTGTCAGAGGCCGTCAGGGAGAGAATTGGGAGAAATGCATAGCCATCCTGCTGTTTTACCCCCTACCCAACCCACACATCACTACACACACACACACACACACACACACACAGACACCTACGCAAGGCATATGAGAGCCAGTGGGTGTCAAGCAGAAGAGACAGGTAATGATGGATAACGCTTCAGCACATGAATATGAATGCTTCCCATCAACAAGCAACATAGCACACGCTGCCAGTGGTCCACTCCTCTCTCTCTCTCTCTCTCTTTCTATTCCAATCTTCCTCTACCCTCCTCCAATCTCTCCCTTCCCCACTCTCTCACTCTATCTCTTCTCCTCCTCCCCATCTCTCTCTCTCTCTTCCCTCTCTGTCAATTGTCAAGGAAGCGCAGAGAGATCATGAGACCAGACCACATAAATATTCAGAGGAGGAGAGGAAACATTTCAAGAAAAGATTGATAATTTGTTTAACCTATAAATAAGCATTAACTTCGATCACAAATGTGATTACAGATTTTGCTACCACTATCCTAGAGTCATAACAATAAAATAAACAATTAAATTAGAAACACTAA
>JAVQKI010447312.1:0-16209 GCA_036025975.1 Nematalosa erebi | reverse complement strand
TTTTACTCCATATTGGCAAATTAAACTTACATTTGTAAATAGGCCTATGTCATCACACTGTGCTGAAACATTTGTAAAATATTTCACTGCACTAACTGTTTTTTTTAAAAAAAAACATTGTTACGGGGTGGTAAAACAAATGACATTTGGGTCAGAAGATAAGGGATAATAATAACAACAGGGATTTATGCATGAGGTGGGAAAATACATTTTTTGAAGGTTAAATGTGTCATATTTAATGTGAATGTCTTAAAAAATAACTTTTCTTAGATTCATTTTTTGAAGATTGCAAAGTTGAGAAGGCACCGGTTTTGTAGAATGACCCAGAACATGGATACTGTATTGGCCATATACTATGAAACATTTAGTGGCTTTGGAGATATTGACACAGGTTTCCCACTCAAATGCAGCAAAACTCCTGCCAGTGGCACGCTAGCTGCTTGGCAAATGCTCATCAACAGAATCCCATCTTAAACCACACAATCAGCTTACTTTGGTACTGGAACTTAGCTTTAAAAGACACTTTTGAAAGTTACCAATTTTAGATCAGAGTGGGTTAGGTAGGGTAGCTCTCTGCAAACAACATGAACACTGGCAACAGATTGTAGGAAGTTTATGATGCTATGTTTGTAAACACAAAAAAAGGTTTGTAAGGTAAGTGATAAGGTCAGTTCCTCTTGCAACTGGAATAACCAGAACAGACCAACCAGAAACTAACCAGAAACACTCCTAAAACATTGTATGCCACAAAAATAGCTATTTCAACCAGTACATCAATGCAAGACCTTGATTATTTTCTACCCTCCTTGTCCCCTCAGGTGCTGCGTCAGGGGGCTCCACGCGTTCAGCAACCCCAAGAGCAATAAGGAATAAGTCCCACGACGGTCTGTCCGGGCCAGGCCCTGCCCCCGACTGCAAAAACCCTTTCAAGATGATGATGGCAGCAGGTGGCCGGCCGTACCCACACCCGCAGGACATGGGTGCAGCCCACCATCACCAACTCCAGCTCCAGCACCACCAGCAGCAGCAGCAGGAGCTTTACGCTGGTTACCAGAGACAGAGGCTGGCAAGTGGCGAGCCGGGGCCCAAGTCTCCTTACCGCACGGCGGGTCATCACCACGCCGGCATGCTCAGCCCGACCTCTGCTGGTGGCTCGCAGGTGTACGGAGACAGCCCGTTGTCTCCCAGAACCGATCCTCTGGGCAGCCCGGACGCTTTTGTCCGAGCGGGGGGCAACCCTTGTGCTTTCCAAGGGGGCAGCAGCCCCAGCCCCATCCATGGGGGGAATGGCCGGACACCCCTGTCGCCACCAGGAGTCATGCTCCACGGCTCGCCCGCCTCACAGTCGTCCTGCGTCATGGCCGGAAGGACTAACACGCCCCTCTCGCCCCCTAATGTCACCAAAAGCCCCATCATGAAGAAACCCATGTGCAACTTCCCCCCTGGCATGGACATGCCCAGAGCAGTATTTCACCACGGAAAGGCCCAGTCTGCGCCTCACCCATCCCCCACTCCCCCTGCCATGCCGCCAGCATGCATCCTCCAAAAGAAGCCTGTCAGCTCCGAGAAGGACCCCCTGGGGATCCTGGATCCCATCCCAAGCAAGCCGGTCAACCCCAGCCCCATGGCCAACCCCAACAACTCCTCCGGCTATCCTCCTGGCGTCCACTCTCAGGTACCAATGATGAATGTAAACATCCCTCCCGCCATCGTCCCGTTGCCGAGCAACCTTCCGTTGCCCACGGTGAAGCCCGGCCCGGTCGGCCATGGCGGCCACGTACAGAGGACTCAACCTTCGGCAGCGGCCGCATCAACTTCCATCTCCCCATCCCCTGTCACCTCCCCAGTGCACATGACCGCTCCCCCGCCGCACGGCCGGCTAGAGTCGTCGCCGCAGCGTTCACGTTCCTCCTCCACCTCGTCCGACCACGGGAGCTTCGCCATGCCCACGGGGCCCCAGGCGCCCTGCGGCACCCTAAAAGTCCCTCCCCGCTCGCCCAGGTCTTCGCTGGGCTCCCCCCGGCCGACGCTGCCCTCAAGCCCTTCCTCGGCCAAGCCAGACGCTCTGCACCAATACAAAGACATGCCCAACCAGCTGCTGGGTGGCATGGGCAACTCTCTCGGTGCCCAGCACAACCCCATGTTCCCCCCTCCCACCTCAGTAGCCAGTGCTGGTTGCGGCACAGGTGGTGGCAGTGGCGGAGGTGGTGTAGCTGGTGGTGGTGGTAGTGGCAGTGGTGGTAGTGGTGGGGGTAATGCCCAGAAGAACCACCCAGGCCTTCTGGGAATGCCTCTCAACCAGATACTCAACCAGCATAACGCAGCCTCCTTCCCAGCCAGTAGCCTTCTGTCAGCGGCAGCCAAAGCACAGCTAGCTAATCAAAACAAAATGGGTGGTGGTGGAGGTGGTGGAGGTGGTGCGGGCATGGGTGGCAATGGTGGCAGTGCAGGTGGAGGTACGGGCATAGCTGGTGGGCTCCCTTGCGGCAAGGGCGTAGATGGGCACGGCACTTTGAACCCAATGCTCCCACCTCCCAACTCGGCTATGATGCTCAACTCCGTGGGCAGTGAGAGTGGGCAGAGTGGGCGCGCCGCCCTGAGAGACAAGCTGATGGCGCAGCAGAGGGACCCACTCCGCAAGCGTAAACAGCCCAGCGGTGGCAACAGTGGCGCAGGTGGCAGCGGCGGTGGTGGTGGTGGCGGTGGCGTCGGCTCCAGTCACCACGAAGGCATGATGTTCAACATGCTCAAGCCCGACATGGCTGGCCACCCTCGCATGCCTGGCGGCCCCCCTCCCCCGTCGGAGCAGCTGAGGAAAGGCCCATCGCGGCTCGCCAACTTGCCCCCCAACACCTCCATGGCTCAGCTGCTCCAGTCCATGAGCTCTCAGAATTCGCACATGGCACAGAACGCCCGGATGGGGCCTGGGCCTGGTCTCGGTCCGGCTCAGATGCACTTTGTAGATGGAATGATGCCAGGCGGGCTGGGCCACCAGAACCTCCAGGCACAGCAGCGTCTCCATGGTCCAGGCGATGGCATGCACGGCCCCAGCATGGGTGTCCCCGGCCAGGGCCCCCAGATGCCCTACGGCGGTGGGATGATGAGCCAGATCCAGGCCTCGGCTATGGCGGGCGGTGGTGGCATCGGTCCAATGGGGCAAGGCGGGCAGCACCCCATGGGTAACCCTTCAATGGGCCACCCAGGTGCTCACCCACAGCAACTGTCTTACCTGCAGCATCAACAGCAGCAGCAGCAGCAACAACAACAGCAGCAGCAACAGGGACATCCCCTTAGCCATGGACGTGCAAATGTCTCAGGGATGATGCTAAGCAGCAACGATGGGAGCTGCGCTCAAGCCATCTCTGAGCCAGGTAAGTGTGGCTCCCATCTTGACCCAGAGCTCTATACCATGTTGTCTTAAAAGTCTTCTGTGCACATAATTGAACTAGAGCAGTCTAAGGGCAGAGTCACTCTGAATCAGTCTAGAAAAGAGAAGAGATAATTATTTAGTAATTCTGAAATATAAGATCATGAGGAGAACAACATAACAGAAAAATATTGAATAGATAAAGAGGAGAGAATTTGAGAAAAAGGTCTAACCACAGCTGTGGGTATATCCACTAATAACCCTACTCCCACTCATGTTATATTGCTTAATTATCTTTGAGGTAATGCAAATAACAGATTACCACTGTAAAAAAACCTAGCCTTATACCTTTCTTGTACAGTATGACTCATTTTGTGTGTGTGTGTGTGTGTGTGTGTGTGTCTGTGTGTGTGTGTGTGTGTGTGTGTGTGAGAGAGTAAGTGTGTGCATGTGTTTGTGTCCTTGTGAGTTCCAGGCCCAAAGTTAAGAAACCATTTGTTTTAGGCACTCGGCCAAATATTTGCATGGAAGAATTTTCAGAGTGGTCTCATATGCCTCGGCAGTAGCTTGGCTGGCTTGCTTTGCTTTCCAATCAGTTTAATTGCTCTGTAGTTGGTCAGATCTACTCTTTATGAGGAATGGCTTTCAGCAGCCTTCCAGGCTGATGAATTTCAATGCTTCTCTTCACCATGCTGATAAACATCTGCCCTCCAATATTTAGGTAGGACATAGGAGAATCCTTTCTGGTTGCACAGAGTAGTGTTGTGATATCGTGGTTGTTTTTCATAGGAAGTAGGAGGTTTGTCCTTCAGTGTTTTCTCTTAGTGTGACTCATCCCCTTCGGTTTTAATGTGTCCACTGCGTTTGGATTTGGACCGAGATAAGATTATATTTCTTTTCATTGCGCCTGTCTGAATCACCAGTGCCTCTCGGCCATGTAATATTATGTCCAAGATTCCATGCATACATTATCTACTGTAGTGAAACCGCTTGCCCCAAGGACCAACTTTTTCTTGGAAATCCAGAAAAGAGACTCTGCTGTTTTCATAGCAGATCCTCTCATGGGACATTTTTCCTAGAAGTTTTCCTCTCTCCCTTCAGTTTACCAAACAGGAGTTTTCAGTTTATCAAAAGTCTGTTGTTGTTTTTTTCTGTTGTTGTTGTTGCTGTTTTTGTTTTGTTTTTTATTTGAAATGGGTTATGTTATCTTTTGTAGCAGTCCTATTTAAAAACATTGTTGCCCAGCCATCCAAAATTTCCAGCGCAGAGCTGGGCGGTATCACCAAAATTCTGTATCCTGTTATATCATGTTTTTCTTAATTTCACCGGTATTACGGTATTTTGCGATGTTTCCTGTTGTCATGCATGAATGGGTATTAACTATATTTTCCACTGATTGAGAGAAGATTTTCAGTTTTCAAGTTGCACTTTCAAGGAAGGCGGTCATATGCATTGCATGAAGCAGTCAAAATACATTTTACATGTATTTGTAAACGTACTAATATTTATATAATTTTATATAATCGATATATGTAACAGATATCTAACGAAGATATCCAACTCATATGTTGATACAAAGTATAATGTTCTGCGTTAGACCTGCCAAAATGGCTGTATTCTAATGTCACCTTTGGTATCAAGCTGATTGCGATTTGATTTAGTCCTAGTTGAATAGGCAGAGCTGACATAAGAAGAGTTTATTTGAGTGCAGGAGCTTTAAACAACTTTTACGCTGCGTGGTCATGATACTGACCCGGAATTTGAATTGCTGTTTAGCGATTTCTATTGTTTTGGATGCACTCTACTCATGCCTTGTGCAATCGGACCTGAAAATAGACAGTCTCCACATGCCATGTTGTCTGCCTTCTACACCTTCCTCCAAGTTCTTTATTTTTGTTAGTTACAGTATATGATCTCTACACAGGCTGCTTAAAGATAAGTTTGTTCGTTCTTCAGACTTTTTTCTCCTCTTGCCAATACAGCATTCTATGACATGCTTGAATTTGAACATGTGAACTCTGTTTGATGAACATCGTAGCATCTTGAAATGCTACACGTATCAGTGGTTTAAATAGTGTGTATGTTCAACCTGCAAAGCAAATTGACTCTAATTTAACTTGTTTAATAATCAAATTTAAACATTATGTCCGGGGAAGTAAATACATTAGACAAAAGGCATGTATGTTATCTGTCAATTGCAATTGGTCAGTGCCTGCAGAAAAACCATAGGCCTATAAGAGCATGTGGAAGGAGGCATATCAACACCTACCTCAGCGGAGTTGGATATGCTTTGGTCAATAAATCGATTCCTCTCCTGTGCATAGTGGAACCAGGACAGTTGTCCAGTTGAATGGTTTTGTGGAACTAGAACTGTAGAGCGGCTGAGCTGTGCATGTTAATGTGACGATGTATTATTGCAATAATTTACCTGTGAAGTTTTTTTACGTAATCAACATACAAATTCTTCATTTACAAATTGTACCATAACTTTATATGATGTTACATTTGGGCAGGTCCGACAGGATATATTGAATCTTGTAGAGATATAGACAAAAAGACAAATTAAATGGTCTAAAAACAGTTATTTTGTGAATCATTGATTCACTGTTAGGCATTGAGGGTTTATCTGAGAGTGTCAGGCAGGGCAAGGGTAACCAGTCTGTGGCTGTTGGTGTTCCATGGCCCCAGCTACAGGGCACTTCATGTGACCCCCCACCCCCCGCCCCCTCTGCCACACCCCCAACCACCCCGCCCACCCACTGTCACTCTCTCCCCCATCCCCACCCCCAACCCCGGCCTGTTAAATCATGTCCCACAACCCCCAGCGGCCAGTGTGCCCGAATCAAGCCTCGGACAGCGCCACCAATCATCCCTCAGTTCCCATGGCAACCTGCTCGGCAACCAGCAGCCGTCAGTACATCATATGTGGAGTCCGCGCTGGGCGAACCCTCACTGATGGAAGAGAGAGAGGGGAAGAGAGAGAGGATAGGAGAAGAGGTGTTGAAGGGACAAGGGGGCTCAGCGGGCTGTCCAGTAATGCAGCAGCTGCTGGGTCTGCTGGCCAGCACTCGGCTTAGTCACCGCCTGGGCCAAGTGCCATGCACATCAGTGTATATACACACACACACACACACACACAGGTTTTACTGACGGCCTTAAAGCACAGGCGACATACTTAAGTGTTATACTGACAAGATCTTGGTCCTACCTTATCCACACATACCAAAATCAGTCAGACCCTCATATACACATCACTGACCATCTCATGCCATACCAGAGACAGTAAAAGCAGACAAATCTTTGACCATACCTAAAACATGCGGAGACAAAAACACACACATTCCAAACCCTCTGTGCACACTGGATTACTCACAAATCTATGTTTGTGTTTTTTATTATTGCATTATTTGTCTTGCATTTGTGTCGTCAAAAACGGCAAACTGCCATCATGGGGTTCACCAGTCTCTCGGTTGTTGTGCATACGACACGACTCTACCTCTCCGTCCCAGCTGTTGGAGTAGAGAGGCCTTTCTCCTAAGCAGCAGGAGTCCCTCTCTGATGTGACATTTCCTTGGTGGAGTGTCAGGAATGCGTGTCGGGACGCAGTCCAGCATCTCCCCTGTGATGGTTATTGCTCCATGTTAAATTTGTTTGTTTGTTTGCATGTCTTGGCCAGGGTTCAGTCACCAAAGAGTCTCCCGTGGACATCTCTAGCGATTTGTAAATGTTGTCCTGCTTGACATTTTCAAATAAGTGCAGCGCTGTGAGGCTTACGTTTGTGGTCACGCAACTTAAAACACCACTAAGGAGTTGAGGTAAAAAAAACAAAAAAGAAAGAAAGAAAAAGGAAGAAAAACAAGCAATGCGCTAACGAGGCCTACCCAGAAGGCCTTTACAAAATCATGGAAACACCAACAGCAATTAGCATTGAATAATGTGTTGATAGCATGTAGCATGCTAACTGGCGTCATGCTGCTGGTGATGTCATGCTGTAGCTTTCTTGCATTTTCATAAGATGGACTGGATACACTGGGGGGTTGTGGAGGTGTTTGGAGAGGGGGGGGGGGGGGGGGTTACCAAATAGTGTTGTTTTATTGTTCCAGTCAGTAAAGTCTTTAAAGTTCGACCCTTCAGGTTTGAGCTTTTTTTTTTTTTTGGACACAGCTGGTACCCTTGAAAATTTGCACACCAGTGGATATAGAGTATTTCATTTACTGCAATAGCGTTTAAAACTGTGCAAGAGCGTAGAGCTATGCGTTGGCAGTTTGCTCTTCGTCAGACGTCCATAAAAATTTTGTGTTTTTTTGCTGACTCGGGATTTCTTGGCTGTCTGACTGACGTGCCACCGTTTCTACAGCTGAAGCTGCTGAGTCATCTTTCCCACAAAACTAGAAGGCTAGTATCTCGCAGATTAAAAACAGGAAAAAAAATCAAAGGCAGGCTTCGCCTTGTGCTTGTTAAACCTTCGTTGTCTACCACCAGCGTGGCAGTGCTTGATTGCGACTTGCTCAGATTTGGCAGACAAGAGAGATTGATGGTAGGTAGTCTTTGGGTGGCAAATTTAGATGTCACTCAAACTGATACACATATTTGATGTCTTAAACTCTGCAAGGAGCAACATGAAATCAATCTGAATGTTGAAAGTGTGTTTTTTTGTGGTAATTTTTCCTTAAAAAAAGCCTTATTTCTTCCACTGGCTCAAGCTGTCACACAGGGCTTAGTTGTGCTTGCCTAATATGGTGGGAGCTGTGGTTGCCTGTGCCGTTCATAGATTAAGCTATTGTCACAGATGCATTCACAAAGGCGGCCGCCTGATTGGTGGAAGGGCCTGGCAGCGTCTGGACATCCTTTATTCTGAGAGAAAAGACCCTCACCAAGCCATCTGGAGGATGCAGAGGACAACAGGGCGCCCTCTGTTTGCAATATATTGGTATTACACCAAACCACATGAACCCTCACTCCTTAACCTGGGATTTAATTTCCAAGTTGTTAACCATATGAGCAGCTTGCATTATTGGATCTATGCTGTTGTGATACAAGCGTTCCTCAAAACCATCACTCTAAACATGTAGGCGTAATGTACAGCAACAACAGAGATGTTTACAAATGCTGCCATTTGGTCTGTCTGAATGACAGTTTTTGACATGAGGTTAAAGCATAGTTCCAACATCACCAGTGTCTGGTGCTGATTGCGATTCCTCAGTACAGTGTAGGTTATGAATGTTCATGATGATAATTTTGCAGACTAAAGCTTTGCTTCGAATCTTATTTGAACTCGTCTGAGCAGACATCTGCCTTACCAAAGAACATTTTTTCTGCTGTAATCTCAAGTCTCGGCCAGGTGTTTTGCAGTTCAAGTGTATTTGTTTAGAGAACAGTACAGGCTATACATAACATAAGATTAACACTTTATATTTGCAGTGTGCATTTTTTTCTTGATTTGCTGTTCTGTTTGTTTATTTATTTAGCATAGACTGTGTTGCCTGTGGAAAATATTATCTCTTGATTTATGACTGCTTTGAATTTTAACTTCAGCTTTGGAACTCATTGTTACATGTGTACCACTTTTTTGTTTGTTTGTTGATTTGTTTGGTACAGTAGACGTGGTCAGTCGTGCAAAATATTCACTGACTTTCTTCTGTCTGTCTCTTCCACCCCCCCCTCCCCTTCCCCCAGGTGATGGGTCGTCCATGAACTGCATGCCGAACTCCCAGATGGGCAGCCTGCAGGCTCACGTGAACCCCTCCAGCCACATGTACCCTCCACAGTCCACGCTCCAGCAGCAACATGCCCAGCAGCAGTCACTCCATCCTGGGCTGCAGGGCATGCATGGGGGCCCTGCCGCCTTCCAGGCCCAGCACTCGTACCAGGAAAATGTGTACATGGACAGCTCCTCATCCAACTCCATGGCATGCCTCTACCAGAACTATCAGGTGAGAGCCAGTGGATGTTTTTTTGGGGGGTAGTTTCTCACACTACCGTGGTTCTCCTGGTTCACAGTCTCTGTCTTATGACGAGCGCAAACAAGACAGACTTCAGAGAACTTGCTACAGTGCCGGCTAACAGCTCCCACTGCTGATGGCTCTGCCGCAGATTCAACTTGTTAAACGTTAGACGTCTGCCGGTATCGGGCAAGCTGCACACGCCTCTTAAATTTGGGCTGAAAAAACATGTATCGACAGGCCCAACACTGTCAAAGTCTGACCGTTGACCTGGTGTGTGCTTGCTTTCATGTGACGTCATACTAAACACTCAGTTCCTTATTCTAAGCTGTGGCTTGCCTCTAGAAGGTCCAGCTTGATTCCGGAGTATTCTTGACCATGCAGGAGTGGGGAAAGAATAGCTCATGTTAATATATAGCTCCTGCTCCTGTGTTTGCCAGATGCTAGGTGGTGTTGGTCCCAATGCCCAGCTTTCTAACTTATCAACAAATGCATGAGGTGACTAGAGTGACTTCAAAAAAAAAAGTTAAAAACAGCTTTATCATGTATGATGCGTTTTGGCTGTAAATAATATGACGATGGTCACGTTACAAACGATTAGCGAACACAGATATTTTGTTTCAGCAAGTTGCTGGTTTACAGAAGGTTGACCTTGTCCTCTTGGAAGTCTTTCATGTGAATCTGGCGCATATCAAGCCATGGGCCTGGGCAGTGCTTTTGGTGCAAAAAAGCATTAGGAAATGTGGTAGCAACACGGTTTGTTTGTGTTTGTGAAATAACCATGAAATGGCAGCTATCACTTTGAGTTTGCTGCCAGCTCACTATTTGTTCTCAACTTCTACCAAGTTTTCTCATTCTGACTCTTACCGACAACACTCTAAACTCAAACAACAGGGCGATGGGTTAAATTGTGCCAAAATATCCATTTAAGGCTGGCTGTGTGTGTGTGTGTGTGTGTGTGTGTGTGTGTGTGTGTGTGTGTGTTTCATCTGAGTGCCTAATGGTACCTTTATGTTCTTTCAGCAGCCCCATCCCCAGATGAGCTCTCAGCCCCTAGGTTCCCTCCCTGAGGAAGACCCTGGGATGCAGCATGCACTGCAGCAGCAGTATCAGACTGCCCATCTCCAGCAGCAGCTGCAGCAACAGCAGCAGCAGCAGCATCCACAGCACCCACAGCAGCACCTTCAACAACAGCAGCAGCAGCAGTTACAGCTGCAGCACCATCAACAGATGCTGAGAGACTTGAAGGCTCAGAACCATGAAGCTATGAGTTCCGCCGGGACAGCCGGCCCAGGAGCTTGCGGGCTTGGACCTGGAGCGAGCGGAGGTAGCGGTGTTGGTGGTGGAGTTAACACCGGTCCGGAGGCAGTGGACGCCATCTACCGAGCGGTGGTGGACGCAGCCAGCAAGGGTGTGCACGTGACCATTACCACGGCGACGTCAGGAGGCGGCACGCAGTCCAGCCCCGTGACGGCTCTGAGCGCCATGAGCGCGTTCACGGCTTCCATCGGCGAGCAGCACGGGCAAACGGGCCTCCAGCAGCACCCTGGCAACGTTAACGCATCCGCTTCCGCCGCCGCTGCAGCGGCTATGCATGGCCAACAGGGGGAGCCCTCTGCGACCGGCAACCCTGCCGCTCGAGGAGGCCCCGGCGCTCGGCAACCACGGCCTGGCCGTCCGCGCAAAAACTCGGAGCAGGGCCGGAGCCCACCCGAGGCTGCCGACGCAGCGGCCCATGAATACTTCCGCTCTCCGTCTAGCGGTAGCGGGGGTGGCGGAACTCCCAGAGGGCAGTGGGATGGGCTGGACGCAGGCGGACAGACGCCGTGGCAGGGAGGAGGTGGTGGAGGTGGGGCTGGGGAGGAGTTCTTAGAATGCTCCACTCAAGTACGCAGCAGTCCTGCCCAGCTGCCTTCCGCGGTTGTTGACGGCGGGCCTCACGATGTGGGCCTCCCCTCTGACCGGTCGGCCTCCTCTTACTTGGAGGAGAACTTCCGCTACAGCAGTGGAGGAGGCACAGGAGGAGGTCAACGCACACCAATCAACTTCAAAGAGCGCCTGGAGCAGACGGTGGAGCGCTGCGCTCACATGAACGGCGGTGGCGGTCCCCCTCACCCAGTCCCGGCTGGTCGCGGCGCCTACAATGACCCTCTCGGCCCGCCACGCCACGAGCTGACGGGGGACGACCAGTCACCAAGCTCCTCCACCAGCCTGGAGGGCCCCCTGGCCAAGGACTACGGCCACTACAACGGGCACTACAACGGGCACTGCGCGCCCAGCCCCTCGGACACGCGCAGCCTGAGCAGCGAGGAGGAGCTGCGCCACCCGGACTCGCCTGCTCCCGAGCTGCTGCACTACCGCCAGCGGGCCTTCAGCATGGGCGAGCTGGTCTGGAGTCAGATAAAAGGCTTCCCGCCCTGGCCCGGTAAACTAGCGGGGGCCGAGGAGCAGCTGCACAAGCCCGCCATGCAGCTCTCAGAGCCGGGCAAGGTGAGACACCACACCCCGCTATCCTCCTCAGTATAACTAGCTCTGCTCTTACTGTGCGTGTAACCCAAGAGCTACTAAAGCTGTAAAATGTCCAGAGGTACTGTAATTGACTTCGTATTGACAGGAGCTGCAAGCAACAAGTGACAATTTGGGCGACTAGAGTGACTAAAACAAGTATTAATATTATTAGCTATGACGCGTTCCAGCTGTAAACGGTATGTCAATGATCTTGACATGAGCGAACACCAATATTTCGGCAGCAGTGCTTTATGAGCGACAAATGCGATTTTACAGCTTTAGTATCTCTTGGTGTGAATGCAGTTAGTACAACTCTTAAAGGGATGTTCTGGTACGACATGGACCAAATAGCAAAAAGGCAGCCCCCTTTTCTCCTTGGTATCACTAGGAGTTCACTTAGTATGTACTTAGTGCTTAGTACTTTTAAAGGGATATAGTGATTAAATTTTAAAGGGATATTCCAACCCATTGGTATTTCAGCCTAAGGCCTTGTTTTTTTTTGCTCACCCAGTGCTGTCATTAGGAAAAAGTAAGAGAATTTGGTACAACACAGTCCAAATAGTGAACCACAAGCTAATGTTAACTAAATGGGGCACGGAAAATGAAACTGAAAGTGAGTTTCTGTGAGCCATTTGGTTAATGTTAGGCTTCGTTATTTGGTCTTTGTCATCTAAAATGTTCTCGTTCTTTTTCCTACCAACAGCAAAAGGAATACTTATCCCATCTTGCCAATGAAAGTCTCTCAGTTCCTATCCTATCATTTACAGCTGCTGCTATTGTACTAAAATCATAACTTTTGAGGTTGATGTTAAATCAGTGGGTTCCCCCCCCCCTTATGCAGCAGAATTCTCATTTTCCTTCATCTGTTTATTAAATGCAGTCAACTCTTACTGTATAGTCCTCTGTGAAATGGAAGACAGAGAGAGTGAGATGGGAGGGAGGGAGGGAGGGAGAGAGAAAGAGAGAGATAAACAGACAGAGAGAGACAGAGGGGAAATGCCACTTTCTTGTGAAGTCAGGCCATGCTGAAGCAAATCTGGAAAATGAGTGTGTTCAGATCACCATTCTGAAACGTGCGAGGTCTAAAGAACAAGATGGCAGCAGTCAAGCAGGCCACGTGATTTCTGGAGAGTCCCCAACTAATGAGGAGGAAGATGAGCACATATGCATCCATTTTTGATCATTATGAAACTTCTCCTTCCAGACGTCCACGCCAGTGGTCCTATTTGAAGTAGTGGGCCTTGGTTTGTGCCTTTGGTTCTTAAAATATCTCTCTGGTTAGGTAGGCTACTGTTCAGGCTTATGCAAGTAATATGTGCGTCACTGACGTTTTATGATTTACTTAATATATTTAATTTTCTTCCCCTTTGTTCCATCTGTATCACCAAATATTTGCACGTACTGTCAAGTTATTGTGATAAAAGATATTGGAGTATTTCTGATTTATTCTGTTAAGTATAATAATCTTTTCATAATATCTTATTTTGCTCCCATTTCTAAGGTGGAACCTGAGAAACTAAAAACACTAACGCAAGACCTGGAGGCTTTGGAGAGGGTTGCCAAGATGAATAGAAAGTAAGTCCTTTGCACTTAACCACATGCACACACATACACACACACACCCACAGAGAGAGAGACCCACACAGAGAGGTACGTACTTACTCTTCCACCATTTCCCACCTACTGGACGGCCCTGCCTGTGATCCCCAATGCATGATCCTTCAGCTTCTCTTCCCTTAAATAACCTGTCTGGATTCTTCAAACCCCTTTAACTTCTTCTGGGCCCTATGGCACCAGTAGGCTGTATCCTTGGTGATAATGATGTTACATAACACCCCCTCCTCATGCTTCAGGCATGACCCACTAAATACCTGCCAGAAAAAGCTCTTCCATTGAGGAAAAGGAGAACCACCTTCCTGAAACTTTCAAAAAGAAATTAAAATTTGAAAGATAATATATAATAGTATGGTTTACCTTTAACTTGCATTTATTTAAAGTAAAATGTAGGCTAACAAATAGTCTGAGTCTTTAACATGCCATAAATTGTCAAAATCCTGAAAGCGCCTTCTGCTGTTGTTGAAAATGACTACATCCCAAGCACCTCATTGATGACTATTGTAAAAGTCCTTCACTCCCAGTGGCCTCTTTTAACATGGGGGTTACTGGCAGTGCGGGAGGAAGCTTCTCCATCCAACCACAAGCTCTTCATTAATGAACCAGTCAGCAGAGCTTTCCTTTAGAGAGAATGCATTGAGACGCCTCTGAAATCCCTGAAGCCTTTTCCAAACCTATGCAGAAAACCTACCTCCTGAAAGAACTATGCATCACACTCAATGTCAGCTACATACAGTAGTGTGCTTTCTGCCAGCAAACCTCCAGTAGTGTGCATGTCTGCATTTAATCATCTCTGTCTCTGATTTGTGCATGTCAGTACCACATATTTCTCTGAAACCTGCAGTGTGTGTGTGTTTGTGTTTGTGTGTGTGTGTGTGTGTGTGTGTGTCTGTCCATGTGCCTTCATCCAGTGTGCATGTCTGAAACCTGCATTATGTGCAGGTGTGTTTGTGTGTTCGTCCAGTGAGTATGTCTGAAACCTGTGGTATGCCTCTAAACTGTGGCGACAGATTCATTGCCTGCCCCTCAAATTGAATTGCATACATTACTCTGTCATTCAGTGTCCGTGAAGGCTGCTTGTCAGCTGTGAGAGGACCACACATCCATCTCTTCAGAACCACTCAGAGAACTCATAAAACCACCATATGAAAACAGCTCTCGGCCAACATGCACACCGCCATGTAATAGTTGACTTTCAGTGACCGATCCATATACAAAGTTATGAACATGCATGTAGTATGTTTGTTTGTTTGTTTTTTCAAATTTGTTTTTACTTGGTGCTTAGTGCCAGATATATAGTACATATAATTGCCTCTACAACTCTTGTGTCTTGTGTAGTGAACTTGTCATCAGTGTTTATACAGAGGAAACGCACTCTCAAGTGTAAATTCCTATTTACAATTTTTTTTTAAAAAGCGTAGCCCACAGACAAATACGATGAAGAGTGTGCACTCTGTTTGCCAGTGGCAGTTGTTCTTTTTTAGCACCTGAAAAGTATTTTCAGAGTTGAGCACGCCTGCTTCTTCTGTTAGTGTTGTCATTGTAAAAAGGCCATATGAGTTTTAATGCTGTGTTTCAATTGTTGCCCAACGATTCAGAGCTGGGTCAGGTTATTGCAAGGGCAAAGATTAATATCTTCATTCTTGCCAGTGATTAGTAATATGAATGTGTTCTATATTTCTCGCTCAGATCTGGGAAGCTGAATAATCATTTGGAAGCTGCTATCCAGGAGGCCATGAGTGAGTTGGACAAGATTAGCACTGTAAGTATATATGGCAGTCATGGCAGCAGACATGGCCCATTGGGTTAAATGCAGAGAACCAATTTCCCCCACAGGATCAAGAGTATAGATTATTATTCTGATTATTATGATTATATGCATAGGGCCCTATGAAATTCATTTTATTTTTTTCTCAAACTCCATTTTATTTTTTTCCCAAATTTTCTTTTTGGATTTATTTTTTTGTGTTTTGAATTTTGGTCTTTTTAAAGCCCGTAAGACTTCTTTGGTTTGAGGCCCAGTCATGTCAAGTTATTGGGGTCAGAGGGCTCAATCTACATGCTCTCCCACACTTACCTTGCCCTTGCCCTCTCTCAGCCTATGTGTAGAGTAGCCTATCAATCTACATAGATATAAAATTACAAGCATCATGAGTAGTCTATTTTGTAGGGTCGACATACATATAATGGGATTAGAAAAGAGGTCAATGTTTTCAATGATTGATTTTTTTCAAAAAGGTTTTCAGTGTGCACATCAGTACCTCTTAAGTGTTTCAGTGTTGTTTCCATGAACAGTTGCCGCAACAGTTTTGAACATTGTTTACATAGGTTATCATTACTTCTAGCCTACCAACAACAACAGGAAGCGATTTCACTTTCTCTGGCACAGATGAGCACACTCACTTACTCCATTAGGTTACACCTAATTATATGCGTCTACCAGTATTTTTATGACACAAAGTAAGCTAGTTTTTCTTGATCGAGAAAACTTTGTTTCTCAATGTTCTTGTAGAAAAGAAAACAATGTCTTATCAGGCTAGGCTACACCTTTAGAAACATTGTGCATATCAGGTATTTAAACTCACATGGTGAACGTACGTGATGGTTACAGGCTAAAGCTCAGCAATTTGGCCAGATTTTGCGGCTTGTTTTATAGGGGTTTTGACAGGAATCAGGGGAAAGGTTGTCAAAAATTTGCACATTCCGTTAAAGGTTTTTTTTTAACGCTTTTTTTTTTTTTTTTTTTTTTTTGTTCTATGTTTGTTTAAATGCTCCATG
>JAVQKI010446971.1:0-12670 GCA_036025975.1 Nematalosa erebi | reverse complement strand
CTCCCTCTCAGTCTCCCTCCATCCCCTCTTATCCCCGGCCTTCTTGTTATCCTCCCCAACTCTTCCATCTCTCCCTGAGCCAAAATCAATCAGTGTCAGGATTCACTCTGTTCCTTGCGGATGGCCAAGCCGAGCCTTTAAGACCGAGGCAGGGGAGTATGCGAGTATGTGACTGGGTGGGGGAGGAGGTGGTCAGTGGACGAGGGGGACTAGCAGCAGTGGGATAGATGGAGCCAGCGCGCCGGGTGAGGAACAAAAGTTAATTTGTGGAACACTTGGGCGAAACGCAAGCTCCTCAAGCCAGGAAAAAAATAATTAAATTGAAAACAGCAACAGCAAACCAAGACATAAATGCTGACACCATGGTGTGGATCTTTAAAATGGCAAATTAAGACTGTTACCAAGCAAGGCAGTCAGGGAGAAAAAAAAAACAGAAAACAGTACAGGCATATATGACTAATGCAAGACACTTTGAAAGAGACTACCTCTCTTTGGTGACTTCTTTCCACAGAGGGTAAATCTGATACAAAATAACATGGCTTAAACACCAATCCAGTCCCTGTTAGCACCACCTTCTCTGCTTGAAACACCAAACTTCAGTTGGACTTTGTGAAACAACACTACAGCCCAGCGATGGTGCAGGGCCTGACCAGCCCCTATATATAGGCACTCCGCAATCCTCTGGTATTAGTTTGATCTTGATATCGGCCTGGGCCACGTGCTGTGCTTTTGGGTGTGTTTCGCTTGCCGGAGCCAACGATCACTTTGGAGCTGCGCTCCCCGATCCAGCAATTACACTTCAAATGCATGGGGCCCTTCCCGGCTGTCTGGAGCGAGCCACAAGTTACACAAACAACAAACGTGTTGGCTTTTATCTCCGACAACTAAACATGAACATATCTACAGAGACTCCGGTCGTTGCCGTTAGCACTGCACATTACTTATCGTAACAATGTGCACTAGGTTTATGTTGACTCATGACCTGCTCAGTGCTCCGCTTCCCAAAAGCATAGTTGCTAACTAAGTTAGTTTGTTGGTTGCAATGCATTTTCCCATTGCCAACCAACTTAGTTGCTAACTGCTTAGCAACTATGCTTTTGGGAAACGGGCACCTGGTTTACTAAACAAACATGATCATAAGATATTCCAATAAAAAGGAGAGCGTTCTAAGCACTTCTGCAAACACGACGATCCGGTGCAACCAGGACAGGACCAGGCCAACCCAAAACAAAAAGAATGCCGGTGCAGTTTTTTAGTTAAGGAAAATAACAAATAACTAACTAAAATAACATGTCTGCTTAAAAGTCCAGGTCAGTAACTGTGTTCTACATATAGTGTGACGCGTTATGAAGATCCTGCTATCAGATGAGGACCATCTTCCACACACCGACTCTGAGAGTAGGTCACAGGAGGGCAGGCCATGAAGGAGGAAGCGCCGTAACAGAGACTGAAAGAGAGGCAACAGGAGCGCAGAGCAGAGAACAAGCAGAATGGTTTGTGTGGGGCCCCTTTGCCTGAGACGGGCGCTGGTGAACGCCGCCACTGGCCCTCCACAGTGGCTGCCCGGGAGCCAGGGTTATCCCTCTTGTTTAACACATCAGGCCAAGCTAATGCAGTCACTGGTAAACACAGAACTACACACACACACACATACACACACACACTGTACACTCAAGCCTAGGTTCAGTCCTCCTTCTCATATACACACAGAAGTACTGTACATAAACACATACACAGGGGCAGACACATACGTATCAAACTCCCCCTCTTTCCCATACGGGCATGTGCGCACATGCACGCACACACACACACATACACACCTATGCTCTCTCTCTCACACACATTTACATGTGCATTTGGAAGCGCGCACACACACACATGTACACACACACTGCAAGATGATGCCTCCAGTCGTTTCACCCATAGTGAACTAGTAAATAGGTACATCACTAAGCCGATGAGAACATTTTCACCCTGCACATTAAGATCACCACTGGAGATAAAGTTCCACATAAGCTATGAACTATGCTATTGTCATAGTTTACAGTAGCTGTGAAAACAGTCTGTGGGTGGTCACTAGGAGCCAAGAAAACAATGTTTCATACAATTCTACTTGAATGTACACCAATAGTTAGTAACTGTCCCATCATTGGAAAGTTCTAGCCTATTTATTTTTGTTTAATGCATGTCTGAACTTCATTTTATTATATACACATAGTTAGGGAAGAAAAGTCCAGAGCTTAAGTCTGAGGCCAGACATATATTTGGTGAGTGTGTCCATCTGTTTTCTCTTGAGATCATCCACATGTTGAGGTTATGTGCAAATGTTTTGAGACAGAGAAAAATGACCAACAGCGTAGACAGCAGAACAGAGAAGTGCATGTGAATGGTATGTGTACTAGCACTTAAAAATGAAGTTTGACTGAATTCTTTCAATCAATCAAATTCAGCAATGTATTCATATTACTTGCTTGTCATCCCTACAATAGTTACAATACATATGTCATTGCTTGGTAGTTACATCTGTATGCATCATCACACCTGATAGGTTGATCCATGTTGCTGAGGCATGATGGGTAGTTCTCAGTTGGCCGTGGGAGGTCCTGCTGAGACGGAGTGGGTGGGTAGTCTGATGACTGGCGACTGGTCTAGGTCACATTCAGGTAGGGCACCATAGGTACTTCAGTGCAGGAGTGAGAAGGAACCTGTAACAATTCAAATTCATTTTAGTGATTAAAAGTCAACACCCATAGTTAAATAGACTCTCTGTCTATAGACTCTGTCTGATGCAGTGTGTTTCCCTATTTGTAGTGCCAGGTCTGTCTACGAACCTGAGTTTTTGTGCTTAAAAACTCTGTGTGTGTGTGCGTGTGTGTGTGCGTGCGTGCGTGTGTGTGTGTGTGTGTGTGTGTGTGAGAGAGAGAGCACTGAATGGATTGCATGTGGACTGAGACGGACAACTTGCTGAATTTGCCCAAAAAATTTGAACCACAGACCACCCCTTGAAGGGCATGACCGAGCCATAACTGATACTTGAACCATTAGGTCGAGTACGATGATGTGTCAGGCACACCGATGCACGACTGCAGCAGAGCTGGCTAATCATGTGCTGTGCCGCACTGTGCTGTGCTGCGCTGGAACACAAGTGCATTATGGATTGGGCATGTGCTCCGGTGACCTGCAGATCGTCACAGAGAGGTATTAGATGGCCGCAGACTCCGACTACCAGACAGACCGTCACCACAACAGGGGAGAAGAGCAAATCAGAGCAAAAAGGTGAACGAGAAACAGCAGGGAAAAGACCGATACAGAAGAGGAGAGGATAGTGATACATTCAATTCAGAAAGTAATACGTCCAATTCAGAGTTAAAAAAAAACAAAAACAAAAACAAAAAAACTTCCACTCGGACCAGCAGGAGACAGGGGACCCTGATCGTGTTAGGCAGCCATTTGGTCCTTAAGGTGTCTGAGGCCAATGGGCCACATTTGCACCCAGGCATTAGGTGTCTGGAGCATCAGAATAAATACTTAAGGCCTGCCAGATATCTGAGAGGTCCTTCAATGGCTGCTGAACAAAAGCTACTAAACACATCTGTCTGTCTGCCCAACAAAGAGGAGACATAACGCCTTGGGGGCCAGACAAGGATTAAGACATAGTCACAGTCTAAACTGCATTTTGACTGAGGATTTCTCACTATTAAACACAGGGCTCAGCTTTATCCCCAGCTAAGACCATGTTCTAAACAGTTTGCCACCATGACCAGCTAACACCCCCACACCCCCACCCTCAGCTCCACTACACAACTCTTAGGTGAGAGACCCCTGAGCAACCTGGGATGCTCCTTCCTGCATCAGACTCTCCGCAAAGGACAGATCCTCAGTTGAAGACACATTTAGATGGAATCAAAGCCAATCTTCTCCATCAACAATGCAGGAGTAAACATTAATACCAGTACAAGAATAACTTAGCTTTCTATTTAATTCCCAAACTACTTCCGCTACACTAATGTAACATACGGAATGTTTTAAAACGGAAGCCCTGTAGGAACAGCTATCGAACTGGAATTTGAAACTGTCTATGTGCATCTCCTACAAGGACAGAAGTCCAGAAAGTGGAGGAGCATGACCTAGCCCAGGCCCCTGATCCTGCTCACAGCTTCTCTATCCCCACACTGAAGAGCCAGAGGGCTCAGTCTTCAAAACCACGGGACTCTGTTAGTGGCACAGACTGGATGGGTTGCTTACAGAAAGTCAATGGGAGATGCAACGGCCTTTATTGATCAAAGCATCCTTTGAAAGGTGGCCTAGTACTTCCTTACTGCCACAGATTTCTCCTCTTGAGGAAGGGCGTTTAGAGAACAGTGCCTCTAAATCATCTTGGTGATAGCACCTACTGCAGAGTTCAACTGGAGATCAAACTAAAGGCAGTATTTAAATAATCTTGATGATGGCATCTACTATAGTTCTAGTGGAGATGAAACTGAAGGTGCTCATCCTTTATTGACCCAGACAAGATTGAATCAGACTTGTAGTCATAACACCTAGCAAATACAACAGTCCTCTAAAGGGCAATAGGCAGAAGCACCAGAGAAATGGAGGATCAATGTCTTGCTCAAAGGCACATGACACAGGCCAATAGGCGATGGGAGAGTGAGGGTTTTTTTTTTTTCTCCAGTCAGCTAAACTGTTTCATCAAGTCCTTAAATGAAAAATTCTGTCTGAAGCAATCAACAGCCCTGTTGTATACGGTCAATGAGTGTTCTCTGTACAAAAATGAATATAAACACAGGCTGAAGAGCAAAGCAGCAGGTGAAATTAATTGATTGGGGCATAGAAAAATTAAACAAGAAAGTTGAGTTTCAGTGACCCATTCAGTTAATGTTAGCTGCCGATTCACTACTTGAATCAAAAGTGATGTGAACTCACATTGGTAGCAGTTTTGTGAATCAAACTTGGGCCCGCAATCAAGGCATGACATCACCGCTTCTCAACCTAATCGCCACTAACAATTAAACTACAGTCTTGAACAAATACAGCTAAAGTGACAGACTACTAATCTACTTTGAGTGTCTGACATCTGGTTTGACATGGGTGTTTCGCATCAAAAATCAGAGGACAGATTACTCAACGCTGCCTCTCAGTCACAGGCTGATTAGCAGTAGGCTGTAGGCGTAGCTCAGCCAAAATCAATACAGATGATCACACTAGGGCATCAGATTGTAGCCTTGATACAAGTGGATGAGTTGGAGCTCTGAACTTTGGGAGCCCATGCTTTCTTGGGAAGAAGCAGGACTCAAGATTAGCGCTAGCTGCTAAATGCTGGGAAAGTTTTAATTTGACTGGTAGATTTCAGAGTAAAAAATACTGATTCACAAACTAATGGTTGGTGACTTTCACCAATTTGTGGCTGGTAGATATTCACATTTCAAAAAGTCATTTTTGACCCGGTCAGAAGTGTCTACTTACCTAAATATCAGTCAGCTTTAACTTACAAGCCCCCACATGAACCTTTCCATCTATCCTTATCTCACAACACTAGATCTAGACTACAGAGGTAGATTAGGACACACAGTAAGGATCATCTTGATCAATACTGGTGATTTCTAAGCTACACTGTGTTCAAAACTACAACAATGCTGTCACTGCAGACGACGTGGTGAAAAAACACTTCCAGGGTTGTAATTATAGCAGTGTTCAGTGTACACCATTTACTAGATTATCCATTGATTCTAGCAAAGCTCACTAGATCAGGTTAAGGCCATTCTTAGACTATTTGTTTGCTGCAACATTAAAATCAGAAAAAAATTGGGACGGTAGGTTGTCATCAAACAATTATAAAATGGCTGGTCGGTGTGCATTCCTATACAGAGCCCTAAAGGCTCGCTCCTGCATGACATTAAGCACTGATTAATTGTCTCTTCCTTGGACAGGAAGGCCTCATGTCAGGCTACTTCTGCAATGAAAAGCTACCGGCCAGTAAGCTTGCTGGGGAGACGTCATACATTTAAATACAGGCAAAACGGCACTATACATAGGTGTTTTATGGCCCTTCCCACGTGTATAATGCACTAGCATTCTCAGCATTTAGAAGCATGAGTGCTGCAATATTGAGTTCCCTACCCTTGGCTGGTTTATGTCGAAGTTTTGCCCCTATATTCATTTACTCCGCGAAATATAGGTGTCTAGCATCAGAACTTGTTGAAGCTTCATTCGGCTTGCTTGACACAGGAGCAACAAAGAGAGTTGTGGAACTTTGATGTTGCTGCTAGTGTGTTCTATACCGCTATGCATGACAACCTGCTACGTCTCTGCCCACCTGTCCAAAAGTCTGATTGTAGCAGGTTCTTGCAAACTTTTCTTTCAAGTTTGCTCAAAAGGAAAATGGTGGTTTTAAAGATAATTTCGGAATGGGTATTTTGCAGGAAAAACAGCCTAATTCACTCAGCTGCATTACAATATAATAGTCTGCAAGGTGGCACAACATACTGTTTGGAACAAATCGGGTCAGGCCCAATTTCACTGAGTCGGATGGGTTACTGCAAACAAATATAATTTTAAGGATGGCCTGAAGGAATGTTAAAAAAAAAATTAAAATAAGAGAAAAAAAGTGTTCTTGTAACATAGAATAAATTAGACCACACAAGGGAGGGGGGTGGTTCTCAACGTTTTCTGAAAGTTCTGGCCATGTTGAATGAGATTTTGAATACTGACATTGGAAATTTTGGGATGTACTACTTGTTTCAGTCGCATGAATGTCTGGCCATTGCAAATCAATGTGTTTCAAGGCCACATCATTCCATCGAAATATAATATTTGGCCCGCAGCCAACTAATACTTTATATGCAGCAAACAGGACTGACAAACAATGCCCAGACTTGTGTCATAATTCAACAATTTACGTGGGCTACTAGATAGATTTAAAATGCTGATGCTGAGACAGATTCTACAAATGTATAAAATGACATTATTTTGCGAGCATAAAAATAATGTTGCAAGTCTGAAAACGCCCTTGTGCTGCTGGTGAATGCCTATGCACACTTCCAAACAACTGCAGGCGCCAATGTGGTAGCAACCCCTTTGAGCTATTTTTACCCTCTCAGAGCAGAAATACTGTGGTCATGGCAGCATTATAGGCAGTGGTGTGCAAAGCTGGAAGACAAAATTGACATTTGACACAGGGACCATTGGAGTCAAGACACGATGGAAAGATGTATGACGAAACAAATGTATGCATGCACATACACGTGCAAGCGCGCGCGCGCACGCACACACACACACACACACACACACACACACAAAAGACAGGAGCTGTTCATGCAGTGGAGTAAAAAATCGTCACGCAAATGGTTGCTTAAGACATGACTAACACTTGGACATATAACCCCTTGTGTTAATCAAAGTCAACAGAAGAAAACTGAAGGAGAAGAGCTAATGTTTTTGGTAAGCCACAAAAGTGTGCCTGAATGTGTGTGCTGGGCCCCTACAGGAAATGACGGGTGAGCGCGAGTAGATTCCATCGCAGGGGTTCATGCCGCAGTTTCCAGGAAGGCCCAAAAGAGGCTGCTTAAGGTCTCTAAGGAGTTTAGCACTTTAGTCCAATATGAAAACAAACAAATCTCTCTTTTATAAACATTTAAAGTAACCATCATTGATAAAAGTGGGATATCCATTTATACAGCATTTACGCCTAACAACTCCCTTGTTCTATATTAGCTTGTTTTCATTGTGAAAACAACACTGATTAAAATGGCATGTTTGCTGAGG
This sequence comes from Nematalosa erebi, assembly GCA_036025975.1. NCBI lineage: Eukaryota > Metazoa > Chordata > Actinopteri > Clupeiformes > Clupeidae > Nematalosa > Nematalosa erebi. Next base: position 4,906 of record JAVQKI010446971.1, on the reverse strand, counting down.
AAAGGTCATAAGAAGAGTGACAGCATGTTCATAGAATCAAATATGGGATTTAGCCTTAACAGCAGCAGCAACCAATCAAGGATCTTTGATCTCCTGAGCACTGATCCTGAAAAAATCTCTGTGAATTTAGACTAATCTAATTCGTCCTTACCTGTAATGATGACACACAAGCCTTTCTGCCGTTCCACATATAACCAAAGAACAGAGAAAATGCTCTGCTACCCTGACTACTGAGACTGCATCTGGAAAAACTGGGGGCGGGGGCTATACAACGAAAATAGAAACTTACAGGGAGATTACAGAGAGGTAGATGTAATGTTATCTGTCTACAATCTACAGCATCAAAATCAGAGCGTCATCATGACCACAAAGAATTTCGAAAAATTCCTGGTATTTTCATAAGGTGCATGAATAAATCAAGTACAAGGTTAGAAATACATAAACAAATGTGCAGCACCACCCAGAGCCGTCAAACCAGACAGAGCTTCAAACCACAGACTTACCCACACTGACGTGCAGTGACAGTGAAACCACACCATAACAATGCCGTCAGCTGCAGCAGAATGCGCAAAAACTGTCACTGTCTCAACATTATCTGATGCAGCCTTTAAAAACTTGCTACAAGGCAAAACTATGTACAATCAATGTCATTTTCTGATGGAAAACTAAAACATCCTGAAATCACCCTAGTCTTGACAATTAGGCCATGGAGTCACCTACTAAGAAGCAGCCAATGGAAGAAATTGCCCTCTGTTGTTTTTTCAGGTGTCAAATGTTCCAGCTCTTCAGGAATGTTATCACTTGAGGTGCCGCCTTCAGCAGAGATAGGACGCTAGACCTACTACTACAGAAACAAAACAAACAGGCTGCAGCGTAACCTGATTCTCTCCAAACACACTTAGAGAAATAAAGGAAAAACAGAAGGGGGAAAAACAACATGGAGACTATCTGCTCTGACTTAAAGGCCCAAGCTCCTGTCCTCCACAAAAAAAGAAAGGGAAAAAAAAAAAAAAAAAAATCATTCATCCCTCACTCCCTTTCCCAGCGTCTGGGCCCCTCTGTCTGCACTGGTCCTTTGGCTGCCTGTCTAAATTATTCACTGGGAGTGGGGTTGAGTGTATTTAAAGCAGGATCAATACCATTAAAGAACAGAGCTTTCTTGATAAAGGCTCTTTGCCCCCAGGCTCGGCTGCTGCAGCGCAGCTCTCCCATTACATCGGCCCAACCTGGCCCATCTGATACCAGACTTATAAGGCTGTTTGGAGTTCAAATGGACAACAAAAACACACCAGATCGCTCTCACTAGATCCACCCCCCCACCCCAAACCCCCCTCCACCCTCTTCAATTCCTTTTCTCTTCAGCTTTCATTCTTTCTGTCTTCTTTTCAGTCCCTCAATCTCTCTCGGACCCCCCTTCCACTCCCAGTGCTTACCTTTGACCAGCCCCTGTGTAAATTTCTCATGATTACAGGTTACATTTCCACTGGAGTATTTCCCTGCTTTATGTGTTCCAGAGGGGCTGGGGTCTAGGTGGATGGATGAGGAGGGGAGGGAATGTTTTCCTCTCTTTCTCCGCCATCCTGTCTCCAGGCCATGGGGGGGTGGGGTGGGGTGGGGTTAAGGGGGTGGGCTTGGGGGGGGGGGCTGACTTATGGAAGGCCTGACGAAGGAACGCACTGGGATGTGAAATCCGATCCACAGCCCCTCTCCCGCTCTCTTTCCCTCCCTCTCTCTCTCCTTCGCTCTCCCTCTACAACTACCTTCCTCCCCACTGTCACCTCACCAGAGTGTGCTGGAGTCTCAAAAGCAATCTGATCCTGCTGTACACCCCCATTCCAATACCTCTCTAGTTGTGGCTGAGAACACACACTCTCAGACAGCTATGGGGAAACTCCAACTGACCAAAACGTGACAGACACCTTACCACAAGCACAAAGATGAATCATGTAAAAATAAAACAGGCTCAGAGGCTCAAATTATTTCATCAGTATTTTGTCAGTCTTTTTGCATGTGGTCAACATGTGGTTACCATGTATGGAAAACTGCAGGCTAGTGCCATCAAGAAGGACATGATTGGGCTTTCATGTGAATCAAACTTGTTATTGTCCAAACAACAACTGTTGCAACAATCGTGGTAAAGTTTAATTGTTAACCGAGAATTTCATTAAGGCGCTCACAATAACAAAACAGTTGCATAATGTCTTCTGGCATAGCATCTACATCAAATCAAGATCTGCGAGACTCCACTGACACAAACTGAATCAAAAATATGTCTGCCTGGCAGTACTCACAGGTATCTACCTTCCAAAATAAGAACTGATATCAACAAGCAGACCCATTATCACTCTTGCCACAACACAAATCACCATACCTACCACAACTCCGCCTTTGGATTGACTACAATGTAATGTTATGGGACAATATTTTGTTACCATTATGATGCTTAGCTAAAACCAAGGACAGCTTGTAGTCCATCATGGTTACTACTAATTGTACTTTTCCAGCATGACCCCTGGCAGTTGGGCTAGCCCCTTGAGTTGTGGATCTGGAAGGTTTCTTCCTATACTAAAATAAGGGAGTTTTTCCTTGCTGTAAAGCACCATTACAATAATATATTTTCAATTGAATTTAACTGAATTGAACTCCAGACACCAGTAAAACCCAATAGCTTCAATCAAAGGAAAATTTAAAAGACTGCCAAGTAGCATAATTCCAGTCATCACTCTACCAACAAGCCTTTTTACAGGTGAAATTAAGCCCTAATGATTACCTGGTCTTTAATCAGAGAAAGAGGAGGCCTATCAGTGCAATCAGTGCGCATAATGTGTAGTAGGAGCAGAGAGGATTTGGATTTCTCTCACACATGCACCTACCTCTTCCACATTCCAATTGCCTGTGATCCAGAGAGTCTGGCTTGCATTCCCCCCTCTTTTTTTGTCTCTCTGTGACTTTACACAGCAACAAAGTGCCTCGGGTAAGCTGTGGAATGCACAGCTGTTCAGCATATGTATAATGCAACCCTTTAGAATTAATTTTTTTTTGTTCTCCAAAAAAAGACTCCAGCCTTTTCCCAGATCATGCCTTTCCTCTAAACTCTGTCTCTCCTTCGCTCCTCCAACAAGACAGTTTCACAGGCTCTGCTTACATCTGTTTTTTGACCTCCCCATGTTACAGACCCGAAAAATGCCCGAAGCATGGGAAGGTGAAGAAAGAAAGAAGAAAAGAAAGAACCAAAGACAGAAACTAGCCTACTTTTTGAAAATTAAAAAAGAACGGTATGACATTTATCAAGGTAAATATCACGTATAGTCATCTTTGGAGCTGGCAACAATGAAAACACTGAAAGCGTTTATGATAAAACCAAAGGAGGAAGGTAGCGTTAGATGATTAAGTGGCAAAAAGCTTTGTTTAATATGTGCCAATCATATCATCGTCAATGCAACTTAGCAAACAGACTTGTGCGCCATTCAATTTAAGTTTCGCAAAAAAATATACTTAATATATGTTTTTAGCTAATCGACGTTTATTTTAATCCTTCTTGATCCAAAGATATGTAGCTACTGTTATCAACTTCCGTGGTACACAATCAAGCTAGCTGCTAGTTCGGTCCTTACCAATCTTTTTCAAATTGCCAAAGGTTCGGGTTACAAAATCTGCGCAATAAAGTTGTCATTCCTAAATACGGAAATGCAAGTCAGTTCCCCCACACCTATGAATTCGCTTAGTGAGAAGGAAGTCTGCTACAACACTGCACAGACAGATTTGCTAACTTCAAGAACCAAAATAGTTCGGGTTATCACTAACGAGCGACTGCTATTGCTAAAATCTTTGATGTTAAGTTAGCCACCAGCACAACAGGCTGAGGCTGGCTACAAGTGTCCCAAGATACCAAGCTTGATGTGTTACATTACACAAGAGAGCAAATATACGAAGTTTTGCCCCCTGGCCCAAGGCAAAATAAACATATATGTAGTTAGGTCACTACAAACAAATGGCAAATTTGGCTATTATGCTAAAACAGAGAGATGTAATTCCAGTATTAGCGAAGTTAACGTTGAAACAGCCGGGCAGATTTTAACGATGTTTTTCGGGACGCACATCATGTTTAAACGTTACCTTACAAAAGCAAAATCTCCAAATTGTCCATGTTGACTTGCAAGAGCTTTTCCAGATGAAAGTACCAATAGGGTAACCACCCCAACAAACTTTTGCCCTGATGGCACTGAATTTACTGTTAGCTCGTTTAGCTAGAGGCTAACGTTATCCTTGCTAGTTAGCGAACCAGACATGGTAGGCGAGCACTTTCACTTACTTACCAATATCTCACCACTGTTATCGATACTAAATCCTCAACCACCCCGTAGAGAATGACGCAAATGTGGTTGATGGCTGCCTTCTACGGATAACCCAGATTAAACGTGCCTTCACAGTTCTGAGCACTTCTGTTGTACATTTACTGATCCGTACACTCTCTGTTCCGTGAACCAACCTTCCAATCACTGCAAATCTCCAAGTGAGACGAGTCTAGCGCTGTCGGAGCACTAGGATCACATACCGACTCAAGCCCATGCTCAAGCCACACTACCAGTTACACCCCCTAGCGACAGTGGACAAATGTCATGAGGCTCTGTTGATGGCTGAGTTTAGGGCGCCATGCAGCCTTGATGATGCCACATTATTGGCAACCCTGATAAAATGTAGGCTTGGCTGCTAAAAGCAGGTAGTGAATCCTACTAAAATCACGTGCTGGTAATTTAGGTTACTTTATAATCCTTCTGACCGACACTCTGTTGCACTAAATTAGAAACATCACACAGAGTTCAGTGTCCCAGTCCCAGAGGTCAATGTCCTTGTCATTATTCAGCATGAATAGAGAGAACATCATTCAAAGTGTGTAAAAGTGTGT